>CM032399.1:11102663-11290793 GCA_019049475.1 Eueides isabella
CCGCCACTTAGCACGAAATGTGTCAAATTCGGCAGAAAGTGAGAAACGGAACGGAGTGTCTTAACACTAGGTTCCCACGTTCCCTCTGCCATGTGCGAGAGATAGTTTGAACTTATACAAAAAATCAGTAGTCACTAGAATTTACAACCATGATCTAATATTTTTCTTCTATTACAGATTCCAGCTGCGTCAGCCGAAGGCCATTGCATTTGGTATGGCGTGTGTGCAAATGATAAAGACTATAAGAAAACGAATTGCTACTACGATGGCCCAGCGAAGCCTATTGAGGACAGCGCAAAGGTATGAAATTCAAATTTTGTTTGAATGAAATATTTTTAGTATATTTCAATATAATTGTAGTACCTAAATGATACGAGTATAATTAATTGTTGCTTATCAAATTGGCTTTACAATGAGTGTATACGTTTTTTTTTTCAAGCAAGGACTTGTAAATAAAAAATATCTCAAGAGTTACTTGACCTTATTTGAAGTAAATATTATCCTACGCGTTTCGTTTCTATATAGGTGTATGACAAAAGTTATTGTTATAGCTCAAGATTAATCACAGATTAAAAATACTTTCCGACGACATTGTTATTTGTTATAGATGTAATGTGAGAAATATTGAAGTAAAACGTCAAGACAAAGAACGGTGAAGTGAAAGATATGAGGTTATTTGAAGATGATGATCTTTTTTTATTTTTACCTACATTTGTATGGACTGTAGTCTGCGTACCATCAAAACAATCCTTCCTTTTACTCAATTTAAATTAAAATATATTCGTTTTGTTATCGCCTATAACCTAAAACATGCAATGTTCAAGGTTATGTTATAATTTTCGAAGAAATGCCTGATACGGAGAGTTAGAGAATGTTCGTTTTGACTTTGACCTAATACTGTAATTATTTATAAAATCATAGAGCTGTTGGCTTAGAACTTAAAAGGCCTACTATAATTGTTATTTTCTAAACAATATGTATTACTGAAACCTTTAAAATACATAGTTTCGAGGTCTTTAAAGTCTCAAGGACTAGACTCCGATTGACGTATTGTACTTGGTCACGAGGCCTTTTCCGATAGAGGAAATTTATAAATTGCACTATAAATGTTTTAAATTTTCTCCTTTTTTACGCGCCAAGGGCTCTGCTGGGCACAAAGTGGGTCAACCACGAGGTTACCTTGTCAGTAGATCTATATTTAGCATATGCATGCCATTGTGACGTCCAACGAAGCCTACCTCTGTATAAACATCGGGAGGTGACCTGATCATTAATGAAAAGTGCTATTACTTTATTACTTACAAAAAACTACTGTACTGTTAAATGATTAACAAGAAATATGTTAAGTTAATTTAATTGTAGTAAGTTAACTAATTTTTTTGCTATTTCATTTAAATGTTACATATTTGACAATCTGGGTAGAGAGCTTTGGTTATTTTACCAGTGAATTATAGGAGGCCTGTCGTGGCGCAGCGGCACAAGCGTGTGACTGTAATCGACAGGTTCTGGGTTCGATCCCCAGTCGAGGAAATGAAATATTTAATATTTTCAATTTAAATATTTAATATTTCATTTCTTCGCTCTGGTAATAAGGCAAAGCGTGGCATTGAGTTCCGCCACTCAACACGCAATGCCTCAAAGTCGGCGGAAAGTGGGGAACGTAAGTGGAACGGAGTGTCTTAACACTAGGTTTCCGGGTTTCCTCTGCCTACCCCGCCTCGTGCGGAATACAGCGTGAAGCTAAAAAAAAAATATAGGATATCTTTATAGGATCTCTCATGATTAATTGTGCCAAATTACTTTGTGGCCTTGCCCTATATCTAGTTCCAAAAATTCTTCGAACGCCTTTGATGTTGCCGTTTGTTTATTTCATGTTATATGATATTTAATTTCTGTTTAAATTATTATATACGATTACGTGGCGAGATTTCATTAATTTTTATTCGTTGATCAAAATACAAGGACGTTTAACGGTAAATTTGTTGCAGTAGTAAGTATCATCCTAATATTAAAAGTGTGAAAGTTTGTGAGGATGGACCTTCAGTACTTAAAATTTTTCAATAATATAGGTTATCAGAATAATAGTATAATATAATAAATAGTGGACGAAGCCCCGTTTTGGCCTCTAGTGACTATATGGCTGAATCACTCTTATGAGATAGCAAATGTTTTATTTAATAATTTATACTTTAATACAATACAACTGTGGATGTCATTTATAAACATCAATTTAATTTTGTAATACAAATTATGTTTTTAACTTAAAATATACAATGAACCCGTGTTGAGTTTTTCTTTTTCGGTTTATTTTGAAACCTCACAAATTAAATAAAAAACAATAAGAAGACTTATGATTTTAAAGACTTTGTGGTAACTCATCTTTTGGAAATACCTACCTAGTATTTTCAATGTAACCAAAAAAATGTTTTTATCTCTTTTAAAATAATATGGCATTAACACGTTTATGAGTATTTTGACATATTGTCCTTAATTTAAGGAACTCTTTGTTATATATTTTTATTTATAAATTAAAATTCTATATGAACTGAAAATTAACACGAAATTTTGCATCGTTTTGGATGATATTATTTAGGATACTATTTTACTATGAGTAAGAACAAATTACTTATGTATATTACTTCATGGAGCAGATGGACAAGCCAGAGTAGTACCTGGGACCTCGGCCTCAGTCCTATTAAATGAGCATTCACGATCGCCTGTACTGTCCGAGCTCTTCCTTTAACCAAATTCGAAAGCTAGTATTTGCCTCAATATATTTATTAATATCGATAATTTAGGTTACCAACAAAAGTAAGTCAAATTCAAATATCTTATTTAAAATAGGAAGTTACAAGCCTAATTTTTTGAAATTCAATCCATTTTACCGATTTACTAAAGTTACTGCCACAGCCCTGAAAAGAACCGGCGCAAGAAACTCAGCGGTATTCCTACTAAATTACTTTTTGCATATTTACATTATGAACTACCACACTCTGTTATTGACAGATTATTTTGGTTTGTTTTGTTTCTTCAATCGGTACATTTGTTTGCATGGATTTTGCCACATGACGTGGGCTCGTTGCCAACGAACAAATTTATTGTATTTTAGTTCTTTTGTACTTGTAATAGAGCCTGTTTTCTATCGCCAGGAACATAGTTTATTGTTTACATCGATGACGCAGTCACCTCTGAAATCCATTTTACAATTCAGTATTCACAAAGCGTTTTGTATGTAATCCCCCTACACTTCATCAAAGCATTTCTTTAAATTCAATACAAAAAAATATACAGTCGTTATCGATTTAAGTTATACCAAACACGTCTTTGTTCTTAATTTTATTTTAATGAGTCAATTTTAATATTTAACTTACTTTTGTCTACCGCTTTATGACTTAAGAATATTTTTTTTTAAAAAATATTATATATAATTTGCTGTATAACAACACTATCGCTCGTAATTAACTTGCTTTCTTTGATTACAAGTAAAGTTTTCAAATATCGAACGACCACATCAAATATCGACGTAACTGTGTCAACGTTGGCTTTGACACCACACAGTATACTACTGGAATTGGTAATAGAATTTTAAGTGCTTAGCATTTTATTACTACCAAAATATAATTGGAAAATCGTTATACTGACTCTGCTCAGACTATCACAGTGTGCTTAGCTCCACCTACAGGTGCAATGTGCGGGGGTGCCAAGTAGAGAACTTAGGAGCCTAATGTTAAGAACAAGTTCCGTTCCTTTCCCCACTTTCCTTCGAAAAAGAAGCATTGCGTGTTGAGTGGTGCTTTACCAGAGCGAAGAAATGAAAAAAAATATAACATTTTTCACTTGTCCGTGACTGTTTCCTGCGGCACAACAGGTCTCTATGTTCCCTAACCACAAAATGCAAGAGAAATAAAAATAGAGCACTGATGTTGGTCATGCTGATAACAAAGTTCTGGTAACAAAACAAAGCGCGGCATTAAGTTGCGCACAATGTCTTGAGGATTCACCAGAAAATGGAGTTTTTTGGGAAATGGAGTTTTTACACTAGACTTCGTCTCCTATGTTTGGGATACAGTGTGAAGATAAACAAAAACCTTCTCGATAGTTCCAACATAGCAACGGCGCCAATGACATTATAATTGACGTCAATAATGTTCACTTAACATTATTAATTGAAGTCGAGATACGCTACAACAAGGCATGCGCTCTCATTGAACCCCTTAAACGTATCCGACGCGACTAATGCATTTCGATCAGACCTCGTTACTTTCTTGGGCATATTTTTAATATCATAGTTTGTTGGTTCATGAATCAGTTATTTGGATTTAAACTATCTTGTCTCTATATAGCCGGAGTTTTTTGTTAAGTATATATAAAGATAAAATAGCATTGTGGATTAATCTTTGTGTAAATTATGATCTTTGCGCTTGTTTTTTTGTTAGGTTCTAATGGTCATTATTTTAAATTACGTTATTTCCATTTTACTGAGAATTTTAAATTTAGCGTAATTTTTTACCTGTATTTATAATATTCATGTTAAAATAAATAAATGTTTTTAGCGTTAGTGCCGTTGGATTTTATAAATAAACTAGTATTTTCATTACCATATTGTGACCTTTTAGTATTTATTTTGGAGCTTTCTACAAGTAGAAGTAGGCCACTAGTTAAAAGTGGCCTAATTTTATTTGCCAAATTTGGCTTATGTCTATGTAATTTAAAGTACTGGTAATGGATGAGAAAAACTTCACCACTCAAAAAGCAATGTTTTAAAGAATTCGGAGAAAAACGGGGAATGGAGTGACTCTACACTAGGTTCCTAGATTCCCAAGTTCTCACAGGCTACTCTCACCCGAGCGGGCATAAGTTACATAACAATTTGTAATTAATATAACTGTTCAAAATGTTCAAACTAGTTTTATGATATTTAGAGATAAATATATATATTTTTTTGTTGATGGCATGATCACTGCGATTACATTATTAATTGACGTCTGTCCATTATAATGTGCGTATTTTGTATATTTTTAATGTTACTCCATTAAAATATTTATTATCTGTGTTTTTTTTTTCATTGCTATTTTTTGGCCATTTGGGAATGACCGTGAAGTGTTAATTATGTTGTCTAGCTATCTGTCGTCACCAGAATTCATCTACCATCTAATGTATTATAGTGATTTTATGTTAAATGATTACATTTATTTATTTATATTAGTACATTTTTTTTAGCTTCACGGTGTATCCTAGCTACACGGCTAGCTAGGCAAGAGGGAACATGGGAACTTAGCGTTAAGTCACCCCGTTCCGTTCCCTACTTTCCGCTGAATTAAAGGCATTGCGTGTTGAGTGGCGGAATTCAACGTTTAGTTTAGTTAATGGTTCAAAGCCACATTCGAACGGCAATTTATAAAAACAAAGTGAATAATTTAATTATTTATAATAATAACACAATTACTGTGCGTGAGGTGACTGGTTGTCTAGTTGCATACATTGGACCTCTAGAGTATACGTGTACGTGATCAGCATGAAATATATTACATTATAACAAGAAGTTCCTTAAGCGCAAGGACTTTAATAGGAACTCTCTGAGCAACTGAGCGGATTGTCCTGAATTTTCTAATAGCTCCATAATGTTAGTGCGCCTGCTTGGCTATTGGTAAATTACTTAGTTGTCCTCCATAGACTTGATATGTTCTGTGATTGGTTCTACTTTGTTTTAAATATTTATGCTTTCGTTAATCATATTTTGCAACACTGTTAAATTTATTTTACTTAAAATAAAATATATCTTAATTGAATTATAGTCCTTAATTACATGAAAATTGTGATTTATCCTGGCGTAGAATATGACTGTAAATACGACAGGCTGTGAGTTCGATCCCCACTCGAAGAAAATAAATATTTATTTGTTTTCGCTCTGGCAACGATCTAAGACATGACGATGGCGTTGAGTTCTGCCGGTCAACACGCTTTTCTTCCAGGGTTCAGCGGAAAGAAGGGCACCGAAGTGTCGTAATGAGAATGGAGTGTCTTAACTCTAGGTTACCAAATTTCCTCTGCCTATCCTGCCTTATGCTGGATACAGCTCAAAATTTAAAAAAAACCTGAGGCTATCGTCGTTTATATCCTCTTAATTTGGATATGAGGCATTCTTCTACCGTGTAGTTCTGAAGAAACTTTTTTTCACGCACCACTAGACTGTGGAATGGCCTACGTAAAATGTTTCCGGATACGGCTGGGTACCTTCAAAAAGAGCATCTATGTCATCATCAAGTGGGCACGTACGCTCGTTTGCCTTGCCTGTTTCATAAAAGAAACCTTTAAGTTCCGCCACTATATTTTGATACTATTATGCAAATATGTAGTATCAAAATATAGTCTCCTTTGAGAGGTAAAATATTAACCATTATTTATGGACAATCATTTCCGTAAAAAGCTATATTATTTTGCCTCATGATGCGGTTAAATTATAGCCGTGTGATTCCGGCTTAGAATAGGATCACCCTGGTACTGATGGTGTCGTAAGAGGCGACTAAAGTGCGTGTGGTAGAGTCACGTTGCCAGTAATGGCAACACGCATGGGCAGACTCGACCAGATTATTACCACCCCTGGCATTTAAGACCGGCGTTAAGTAGTGGCTTTGGCTACTGCGTTTCGTATTAGGTAATGCCGGGCCCCGGTGCCCTTCCAATTTAAAAGACGGCAACGCTCCTGTAGCTCCTCTGGAGTTACTCGGGGCCTTGGGCGACGGTGATCACTTACCATCAGGTGACCCGTACGCTCGTTTGCCGTCTTTTCCATAAAAAATTATAGTTTAACTGTTAGTCAACGCCTAGACCTAATAAACGCCTACAAATTCTTCAATAAATATAAACGTTAACTCACTCTATGCAAACATACCACATAATGAATCATGTGGTTACAAAATTCAATATTTTGCACTTGGAAATCACGTATGTAACTTGTTGAGCAACACATATATACGTGCTTGTGTATTAAATTAACTTAATAATTGATTTTTTTGACTTAGCGCTTGTTACTTTAATCTTACTATTCAGAATCTATCCTACTACTGGAGTAACACCTACAGTACTTAT
The DNA here is from genome assembly GCA_019049475.1 of Eueides isabella. Classification (NCBI taxonomy): domain Eukaryota; kingdom Metazoa; phylum Arthropoda; class Insecta; order Lepidoptera; family Nymphalidae; genus Eueides; species Eueides isabella. Next base: position 11,109,753 of record CM032399.1, read on the forward strand.
TTAATAAATCCTTTTTATTCGATTTTATAGTATAGATGATAATTCATTCAGTATTTTTTTATATTTATTAATTTTACGTATTTTCAATAGCAATAAATAAATAGTGTTCGTAACGCCCATTGCGTTCGTCTTTTTATATTAGTTTGGCCTGTAGATAATTTCTGTTTTAATAATATCTATGTATCATATCTATATTCGATTACCACTCGGGGGAATAAAATATTTAGTAGTTTCATTTTCTCGTTCTGGATATGAGGCAAAACGCGGCGTTGACTTCCGCGTCATTGACTTATATAACATGCAATGCCTCAAGAGTTCGACAGAAAGTGGAGAATGGATCGTCTTCACCAGGAATTTAGTGTTTTAAGACTGGGTTACCAGTTGTCCCTTTTGTCGACCCTGCCATAAAGATACAAAATCTATTCAATAATGAATTTAATAAGATTTCTGGTCATCCCATAGTAAATGAGGTTTTTGATATTCTCACATTAAAATATCCAGAGCGATGACTTTAATTTGCAAAATGGTCATTATTTTACTCTGTCATTAGCGTCACCTTATACTTTATATGATGTATATATATATGTCCATATATATATATATATATATATATATATATATATATATATATATATATATATATATATATATATATATATATATATATATATATATATATATATATATATATATATATATATATATATATATATATATATATATATATATATATATATATATATATATATATATAGATATATATATATATATATATATATATATATATATATATATATATATATATATATATATATATATATATATATATATATATATATATATATATATATATATATATATATATATATATGTATATATATATGTCCATAACGTAAATTAATTTAATTCAGCATTTATACTGGGATTGGCTGCGTCGGTCACGCCACTATACAAAATTAAACATGACAATATTATATAATTATCAATGTAGCTACTAGAATGCAACTTTGTAGTATGCATGTAGAATAATCGTTTATCCGATTATAGCATTTATACTTACATATTATTATGTATATAATTGTTTCAGCGTAACTTCAAACGCGAATCAACATTGATCTCACAGTGTAATTATAAAACATAAAATATTTTATTGTTACTTTATCTGTGCTATTAATATTTTGCTGTTACCAACAATAATGGTGTAATAGGTACCTACTAACAGAAGTGTACAACTAAGCTGAAATATAAATGATAATTAATTAGAATCAAGAATGATTTTTATATATTAATTACCTGTAGGTATGAATGCTTCTTATATTCCTATTTTTTTTTATTTTTATTAATATGATCTTGGAGAACGAACTGCGCTTAGCATATAGGCAGGGTAGGCAGAGGTTAACCGAGGATAGGTCCTCAGGTAACCTCTGTTGTGTTTCCGTTTCTTTTTTAAATAAATAAACATTATTGTGCGTAAAAGCGAACATCGGCTTCCAAAGGGATAGGGATTGTCCCGGTTTTACGTGGATAATAGGCAGTGATCTCTATCTACGGCCATAAATTCTTCGACAAACAAGAATTTTTATTTATTAGGTGTTTTCTTTTACCGTATATCTTTTTAAAGCCGTACCGCATACCGTATATATTTCTATACATTGAATACAGTTGTGAAATAGATCATATATTTTCTTTTATTTACCATTCTTGTTAAATTCATGTTTTTTCGTTCGGTCTTTGGTTTTATTACATAAGAATTTATATTTACACTTTATCTTTAAAGTATAAAATTGTATATTATTTTATAATATTAATTTGTTCTCAATAAAAGAAGGCAGTAAATAATAAAATCTGATATTTTCATTGATAAAAAAACTGTATAATATGAAAGAGATCCATATGTTCTTTACATCAGGTAACGCTTTCGTAGAAATTTGTCGATAGGTCGCAACTATCCTCTTTGAAAGGTCAAATAAAACAACATGAATTCAAAATCAATATGTTACGTTCTCAAAAACTGGTTTACACATTTTTATTACGCTTCAGTTATTTTTTATATCTTAACTTTTACAATGAAATACATCAACAGGACATAATTCTTGCCTCAATCTATCTATATAATTCAATATTACATTTGGTTTTCTCTTTTAAATCAAATACTTCGCTTTACTAAATAAAAATTATGTTTTTCATTAGTACCAAAATTCTTATTTATTTATGTTCTTTTAATTTATATATCTTTACTTCAAACCAGAAACAAGATCTTTACTTTTTATTTTATAAATGTTAATATTAACATATATGTAGCCATAATATGTACCTATAACTATATTATTTAAGGACACACGCCGATTCAGACACGATGCCGTCAAAGCGTATTTGCTGACAGTGATAACTCATTGATTTTAACTCTACACGTGTATAATCAAAGTATGTCGTGTACTGCTATCGTGTCATCTTTAATAAGTAATTGCACTAATTCATTTCTTTTTGTTGTTATCTAAACGAAAATTTGATTTAATGAAACTATAGGTACCTACTTTAAAAAGATATATTGCAATTCTGGTAATATTTAAGTTATTAAATAATTATCGTTAAATTTATAGTTATATATTATATTTCGATTTTTAATTTAGAGTATAGATAGACCCTATAATGGGAGAACTAAGTAAGAAAGGGCTTTAGGGATGATAAAAATAATAACATATTGCTTCGTGATTTCTGTTTGTCCCTACACGATACATTTACAAAAATACAAAGGACAGATCCTTATTAGATATATTATTAAAATATCAAATACCTACCTAGGTATTTTAGTTAAAGAATTCAACTGTGTAAATGACAAAATTGATGATATTATTATACCTTAATTGTGATGATACTTGTTATTACTACCTTGAATGAATAGTTTATCTAACTATAATGGTAATTTAAACACGGGAAATATGTTTATAACAATCATATTGTACACAAAATATGATTTTAATTTATGTATTTATTGTTGAAGTTACGATATTCGTCCTTGTAAAGTATTTTTTAAATTTAAATTATTATAAATCATGATCCAACCAAAATAAAAACAATGAATTTAAACTTTTTTTTTTTAATTTAACTAATTTTACTCCGGTTTTTTAATATATATATATATATTTTTTTTATTTTAAGAATATGTTTTATGTAAATCGAATTAGCAATTTGCGAGATACAAGCACTTTGCCGAGATGTAATGTAATCTTGTGAGGTATATTTTAATTTTATAATTTGTATGTTTGTTGTGACACTAAAGAATATTTTTAATATGTTATAACTTATTTTTTTTTGTAGGGAACGTAACGGTGTGTCTTAACACTAAGTTCCCAAGTTCCCTCTGTCGACCACACCATGTATAAATAAAATCGTTTTGTTAATACAATAACAACATTGTATTAAGCAAATTTGGCGATCAATTTTGGATAACGATTAGTGGTTTTAATAGTATTTTTTTTTCTATCTCAATTAAAGTTTTTTGTTGTTTATATTTGAAATTTGTAAATAATAACTTTTAATACATATTGATCGCTGGTTACAAAACTATTAAAGCACTTGCCTATTTACTATAGTTTAAACTTCTTCAATGTCACAGTGCAACCATAATTACTATATTGAGATATTTTTTAGTGTAAAAACGGTATCAGCAATCAGATAAGAATCAGACGACTTATCCTCTAGGAAGTTATAAGTATTTTTGAATTGAGTATATAGAGTATAACCAATTTTGTGTGATAAAAGACTCGTGTACAGGTTTGCGATAAGAGACTAACAACCATATTGATAAAATTCCATTAGTTGGCGTTTTACTAGAATTTATGTGCAGGTGTTCTTGTCGGAAATACAATACACTTTGCCTATACAACGATTCATGATTTTCCTTGAAATAAATAACGTTGCTTTAAAGTTCTTAAATTGTTAAATAACTAAATTAATTATTCCTATCGGTTCGTACTTAATTATCGATAAAGATACGGAAACATACAAAGTAGTACACTATTCGTTATAATTAACGTAAAATCATATAGATCTGTGTCAATTCAGCCTTGATTTAAGTTGATATCATTGGCCTCTTCATGAAATTATTTAGAATAAAACTTGTTTAAAATATGTAGATAATTTTAATGCATATTCAACAATTTATATGGTTTTTGTAAAACTACTAATATGCTTCTGACTATATTATGGTAATTCTGTTTTTTAAATAATTCTCGGTTGGCATTGATTTAATTAAGGTTCCCAAGTTCCCTCTGCCTACTCTGCTAAATGAGAAATACAACTCTAAATATCTGAACTTAAAATAACTTTGCATCTTATATATTTCATATAATAATTATAAATTAATAATACAATATTTCTTTATTTAAGTTGGACAATCATGTCTGTATATCCACTAAAGCTCAATAACCCCCGTTTCAATCACAGTATTTGATTAAGGCTAAGCACCAAAACATTGTCCGCTGATCTCCCTCGATATCACTAAGGCCTCGTGATTCATCATTTTGAATGATTATGAATCACGTTTTGGGCGTTATCTTGTAAGAACTAGGATTATGTATATTTGGTACTGCGTCTCAGAATTTTGATGATGATATATACTTGGTTGCTTGTATAGACTAGAAATAATAATATTTTGACATTTACGTAACTTTCAAACTTTTTTAACTGTTACTGTGCTACAAAATTAGCCTGTCTGTATGTCCTGCACCGTAGCTCCGTATTTTTTAATGGAAAGCCTCATTTATTGCGTTAATTTTGAGCTATATTTTATGAAATTCTTATCAACAGCTTAAAAGCATTTTGCCAAGATGAGGTAATGTTTTATGATTCGTGGTTTTTTTTTATTTTAAGTTCTATTCCTTTGTTGAGCAAAGTAATTTAAAATTTTAATTTTGATTTTATAACTATCATATACGTATATTTTACGAAATTTAATTTCCACGATCAAGAAGTGTCAATCTAGTACATTCTCTAAATACTTATTAATAAGGATGTAATTTGATTACCTATTCAGTTGTCCTATAAAAATATAGGCATTTTAAAAATCAGTCATTCGTACTAAATGTGTTGATTATATTTTAATTATGAATAATTTAATTATAATTAAAATATATGTCGTGCCCTAGAAAAATGCTTACATACGTAAATATCAGGTTTGTTTTTATTTTGAGTTATCATAATTTATTTACTGCAGGGGCACTGTAACAGTCTCAGGTTGTGAGTTCGATTCCTTGACGAAATTAAATGGTTAATATTTTCGTTTATTCGCTCTGGTAACAAAGCAAAGTGAGGCGTTGAGTTCCTCCAATAAACACGCAATACCTGAAGGTTTTATTGAGTCGGTGGAAAGTGGAAGTAGGTTCCTCCGCGTACCCGGCCATGTGCGAAACAAAAACGATAAATTTAGAGTCTACTATAATATTAATTAATAAATTATCTAAAATAATTGTGTACTTCCGTTCCAGGGGCTTTTGGAGAAGTACTGTCCGGATATAGCGGCTGGCGGTGCAACTTGTTGCGATACACAGCAATTGATAAACTTGGATGACAAAATAAAACCAGTTTTGATGCTGGCAAGGTGTCCCTCGTGCTTGGAAAACTTTTTAAAACATATATGCGGGATGACCTGCGCACCTAATCATAGCGACTTTTTAAAACCAAAGCTAGCTCCGTTTAATGGTAACTTTCTATAGTTATTTTAATTGTATGAGAAGAATGGCAAAAAAGATGAAGGAAAAGTGAGTGGTAAGAGAGGTAGAGGAGACCTCGGTAGGTCTCCGAAAACACAGTGCGAACATGTATGAAAAGGTTGATGACAATAGACGAGGCGAAAGAGGTATGCCGATACTCTAGCGTTTATCGCTTTGTCCACTCTGGCTATCCGGTAGGGATAAAGCGTGAAGCTGACAAAATATTATGTTTTACAGTCAGACGTTGTTTTTCTATATATATGTTAATTGGATCTTGTAAACTTTTTATATTAGTAATTTACAACATTTAATAATGATATTAGCCAGGCAGGGTAGGCAGAGAAAACTTGGGAACCTGGTAGTAGAACCTAGGCTATCCTGCCATGTGCAGGATACAGCGTGTAGCTGAATAATAACGATATAAAAAAAACTTGTCTCAGATATCTCTATAAAGTACATACATTTGTAGTGAAACTTAATCCAATATGTGTTTTGTATATATTTATAGCTATATTGTTCTTTTACAGCAACACACCAGAAAGTTTCCGAGTTGGATTACCATCTCGGTGCTACCTACATGAACACTACATTTGATTCGTGTCGAAGTGTGAGTAAAAATTTTTTTTAGTACTTTATTTCTTTTTTACTTTCATTTGGGTTTACCCTTCACATAGCAGGGTAACCTTGTGTAACCTAGTAACCTTGTGTTACCTACTTCCCGCTGAATTTTGAGACATTGCGTGTTGATTTTCGGAACTCAACGCCGTAAAACTCGTTATTTATTGTATTATTTGTATATTACAGGTACAAATGCCTTCAACAAACCAGCTGGCACTGGACGTCCTCTGCGGGAATGATGGCGCAGAATTCTGTACACCACAAAGGTGGTTCGACTTTATGGGTGACGTGAATGTGCCCGCTGTGCCCTTCCAGATCAATTATCTCAGTGGGGACGAGCCGGTTGATGGGTTTACACCGTATAATCCGTCTACAAGAGCGTGTAATGTTGGTACTGGGGTGAGTATATTTATTAACCGGAAGTTATTCTGATAACTGTCATTTTTTTAGTGGTAGTTATTAGAAATACAGAAAAAATATAAGGCTTATCTATCAAAAGGAAGGATATTTTTTTAATTCTAATTTAAGGTTGCTGTAAGTATTAAATTGCTTAGCCTCACGCTGTATCCCGCACATGGCAGGGTAGGTAGAGTGAACTTGGGAACCTAGTGTTACTTGTGACACTCCGTTCCACTTTCGTTACCCACTTTCCACCGAATTTAAGGCATTGCGTGTTAACGTTTTCACTTCTTCGTTCTGGTAGCAAGGCAAAACGAGCCGTAGAGATCCGCCACTCGACATGTAATGCCTCAAATTCGGCGAAAAGTTAGGAACGGAGTGCCTCAACAGGTTCCTACGTTCCCACTCCTAGTGTTGTGGGAACCATGTGCAATATTACATATGTATAGGTATTTAATAACAGTTTTGTTGATATTCCCAGGGCTCGCCGGGCTGCTCGTGCATGGACTGCGAGGCGTCGTGCCCGGCGCCGCCGCCGCCGCCGCCGCCGCCGCAGCCCTTCAGCATCTCGGGCGCGGACGGGTACGCCGTCGTCATGGCCATCGTCTTCCTCATCTTCACCACGCTGTTCCTGAGCGGCGTCTACTGCTGCAACCAGCAGGAGAATGTTGTCGGTGAGTGGTCCATGTTGGATTTTCTTTTTTTTTAGGAGGGTTATGTTGTTGTTTTTTTTTAAATTAAATATTATTGTTCGATATGGGATGGGCGGTCTTAGAGACCTTTATGTTTTTTTTCGTATTAAAAATGTTGAAGGTTAATTTATATGTAGGATGGAAAAGTAATATATTTTTTCTAGAATTCTAGAATTGTTTACCTTTAATAGAGGCATTTTTTTATATTTATAAGTGCTGCTGGTTTTTTTTATACTTTACAATGAGCAGTTATAATTTTATTAAATTGAAGAAATTGTATTAGTGTATATGTTATTATAGTATTAATATACTTACTTACAGAATAATATCCAGCACGTATTATAATTATTATAATAACAAAATTAATTTTAAGTTTTAACTATGAATATTTTATATTTTTATTTATATTTAAAATATTATTCTATGTATTAGAATAATAACACCCTATATAATGTGTATATGATAATTTTAACAATTTGGTTGCGGAAATGAAAACGTATTGCATCCAGTAGAAATACAAACACTAATCACTATATACTCAATAGTTTCTTTAAAAGCAGCGCTTTTATTGATATAAACGGTGAGTTATATATGACATGCACATTTTTTTACATGTTTTTTTTTAATTGTTGTTAAGGAAGTACACTATACAGTTCTGAATGTTGCAAATAATATGTTTAATTTTCAATTCATTTTTAAAGATCCACATTTTATTTGCATAATAACAGAGAATAATTTTTGCGTAATGCCTCTTCACTATGATTACTCCGTGTGAGTTATGGCGTTCGACCGACTTCTAATTGACTAATTGATGGCAAAAAGAACGAAAAAGCTGATGTGTATTTAAAAAATAACTTTTTTTTTACAATATTCAGAACAAATTTCAAGCTAATTAAATATTTTGCAAATTGGCAAAATCACATTACAAACGCAGCTTTACAAACTTGTCACTACATATTTACACCAAACATGATTCTTTAGAATGATTTAATAATCTAATACTTAAATATATCGTTGTGAATATAAAAAAAATAGTTTCTATAAAATTGACACTAACCTTTTTGCCTTTAAGTTAAGTCTCGCTAGATAAGTGCGGAGGTAAGGGACCTTGGAAAGTTAGAGTTAACGCACTTTGTTTTCCAGTTCCGGCCATATTCTGGAGACATTGCGTGTAGAGTGGCGGAACTCAACGCCGCGTTTTATCAAAACGAGATTGATTCTGTTCTGGATTTACAACGATATATTATGCATATTTAGTTATATACAGTAATAAAACACAGACAGACTGGCTTGGGAAACATCATGCTTATTTAAAGCAATAACTATATACTATAGTTTAAAGTTATTAAGATAAATTATTATTAAGTGTAGTGTAGTGTATATAGGAGTATATTTTCATAAAAATTAAATATATATTATTAATATATAATATAACAAGAGTCAAGTCAGTCTGTCTGGTAATCGGTTTTGGTAACATTAACACGGTGTGGGTACAGACGGGTGGGCGCGAGCGGCGGAGGCGCGGCGCGGCGGCCCCGAGACGAGCCCCCTGCACAGCCACCGATCTAGTATGTATATTGTGCTGTGTGTTTGTTTGTGTGTGTGTGTATGTATGTATGTTTGAATGAAAGTTTTTGGTCTTTTTTTCCCCTTTATTTTATTATATGTACATTAATGAACATGATCATTATTTTGGTCGCTATTTTTCAATGTTGAAATTTAGGGTTGAATAGTAGAGAGCTATAAAAATTTGGTACTCTTTTTTTTTCAATTAAGTCGAGTCGAGGCAATTTTGTTAGTGTTATAAAAATTGTATATTCTTTTTTGTGAGATTTATATTGAATTGAATGTTAATTTTTAATAGCTTTGTATGCAATGTGTTTATTTTTTATGTCATTATCGTTCATTTAAAAATGATATGTTCTCATTTGATCTGAAATAAAAAGGCCCAAACACCTTGTAATAAATCAATTTCGAGTTTTTCTAATATTTATTATTATATAGTGTTTCAATGTTTCTTTATTTATTAGTTAAGATAAGCTTTGCATGCAAATACCACTAACTATATTTTTACCTATACTTGTTGCATGCCATTTGATATATTTCATTTATTACAATATGTATGTATTTTTTTGTGTAAAATTATTTATATTTATTTATATAATGTATTATAGTTATGTAATGTCTATACAAACTTTCAGTTTCTTTCTCAATGTTATGTAGGATAGGTAGATTTTTGTGTTTGTACATAAATTATAAACATGTTTATGTTTAAGTTTTAGTTACAATTAATAATATTAATGCACTTTTAGGCGTAGCGTCGGAAAACAATCAAGAAATGGCAACTAATCCGTCGTCAACAAGATGGACGGCGGAACAACAAGAGAGTCCTGAAGAGGCGACGTTCTTTGAAAGATTGGGAGCGGAAACTGAAACAAAGTTAGAGGATTTCTTCCAATGGTGGGGTTGTATAATGGCGTCGAAGCCTTGGATCGTTTTATTTATAGGTAAGGTATTTTTTTTGAGCGCTATATTGTACAGTACAGTTGCACAGTTGTGGTCGGTTTGAAGTTAGCTGTAAATGGCTGAGGAGATAAATTTTAGGAATTCTTGTTATTTTTTATTGTTTTATATGTATTCATATAATTGAGCCTATTATATAAATATAAATTTAGCTAAAAAATTTGCTAAATTTAATAGTGGCGGAACTCAACGCCAATAGTACAAAGAATAATAATCTAATCTAACAATTTAATTTCAGGTCTATGTGTAATAGTTGGTCTCGGGCACGGAATCAGATACGTACATGTCACCACTAACCCGGTGGAGCTCTGGGCGGCGCCCAATTCACGGTCACGCTTAGAAAGAGACTACTTCGATTCCCACTTCGAGCCGTTTTATAGAACTGAAATGTTGATAATAAGCGCTAAGGGACTCCCAGATATTGAATATACGGCGCCTGATGGTACTGTCATGTCGTTTGGGCCGGTTTTCAATGCTACGTTCCTTTTGAACGTGTTGGATTTGCAGAACAGGATTTTGAGTGAGTCTTTTTTTTTTCTCGTTTTTATGTTGTGAATGTAAACGAAATTGTCATATATAATGTTTTTTTTAAATAGTTGTTAAATGTGTTATGTTTAATATTGACAAGGTTAAGCGCGGTGTTGAGTTCCGCCACGCAATGCCTTTTATGTAGTGGAAAGTGGTGATGGAATGGAGTGTTATAACACTAGATTCTTAAGTTAAAGTATTTTATATATAAAAGAGAAGGGAACCTGAATGTTTAGAAATGGTATTGAAATGGATTAAAAGGAGAATAATGACAAAGATATTGAAGTTCTTTTATTCATATACCTACTTCTTATTGTTGTAAAATAATGAACAGAAGCAATATTTGAATATTGCCATGTTGCATGCATTGAGAATATTTTTTTTAGATTTTTAGGAGTGCCCAATACAATATACTAGTATTATTCCCCTTAAGTAGACCCTAGTCTATACAATAGTGCTTGTGACTTGCGACTTTTATATTAACTTACGATTTAGCTTCACGCTGTATCTCGCACATGGCAGGGTAGTCAGACGGAACCTGGGAACCTAGTAGTGAGATACTGCGTTTCGTTACCCACATTTCGGCCGAATTTTAGGCATAACATACCATCAAGTGGTGGATCTCAATGCCGCGATTTGACTTGGCACCAAAGCAAAGATTTGAAAATTTTCATCGATCGAATCGGGGATCGAACCTACAACCTATCGTTTGCAGACACACACTAACACTGCAGTGCCACAAAAGGCCCCCATGTCCATAATATGTAAATATACTGAAAATAAACAATATTTCCTTCCAGATTTAGGCAACGAAACTAAAATCGAAGACATATGCTTCGCCCCCCTCTCGTCCCCATTCACGGGGGCATTGACCTCGGACGCGTGCGCCGTGCAGTCCATATGGGGCTGGTGGCAGAACGACCCGGAGCAGCTCACGGACGATTTAGAAAACAATGCCTATTTGTCAAACGTGTTGACTTGTGCACAGTGAGTTGAGGATTTGTCTTATTTTTTTGGAAATGTGTTTTTGATTTCCATGTGGGGTCAATAGAGACAGGTAAAATTAGTCTTTGAGGCATGTTGTTGTGTAGGACAAGCAAACAAATGTTTTTATTTATTTGCTCTGGTAACAAGGCAAAGCTCGGCGATGTATTCCGCCACTTACTACATAATGCCTTGATTTCAGCGGAAAGTGGGGAATGAAACGAAGTGTCTTAACACTAGGTTCCCAAGTTCCCTCTGTCTATTCTGTCACGTGCAGGATACAGCATGAAGCTGAGTGAACCCATTCTCATTTCTATTTTTAGCTTATTTCTCCAATCATTTCTTATTTCGTAGCGAAATTCAACGCTACTGAAACTACATATAATTAAAGATATTTATTTAATAAATTCTCCACAGTAATCCCTACTTATGTCTGTCGGTGTGGGGTGGCCCGGTGCTCCCCGGGGTGGCCCTGGGCGGGTTCCTGGCCCCCGGCGAGCCCCTCACGAAGCAATCGCGCTTCCATCGTGCCGATGCTCTTATTTTAACATTCCTTGTTAATAATCACCATGATAAGAATAAGGTAGGTATCTTTTTTATGTTGAAAATATTTGATAGTGTAGGTAGCAATATTTGAAAAAAATGAGTATACCAAAGTATTTTGTGATAAATAACATTTATACTTCGATTCGGACACATTTCATTTAATAAATTTAAGTATTTAACGAAAATCTCCAAAAAAAAATAAGCGTACTTCTTGTGGAATAGTACATAGTTGAGATATTTTAGTAGAATGTACACAGAGTGAGGTCTTCCGGTCCGGTCACATTTGTTCAAACACGATAAATCGAATTTTAGAAAATGTTGGTCAATTTCTTGTGGTACTTGGTAATACTGTAGAAGCTAAATTACTTTTTAATGAAATGGTTAAGCCATGTAGATAGTAGTGTGTATAATCTTTAAGGTATTAAAAACGTTTAAATGTTCTAGAATAAAAAAAAAATGTTAAATTGTTAGATTATATTGATAAAAAAAATAGTTAGAATTAATATTGCAATTTGTAAAATGTCTGAAATAATTTAATTTAAATATGTAGAAAAGCCATAGCTTTTTTAATATTCCTTCTGAATTTACATAAATAGGCATATGAAAGATTTAAATAACGTATCCATCATTATAAAATTATATATATAAAAGTTTATGAGGATCAATGGTTGTTCACTCTCATGCTTAAATTACTGGTTGGAATTAGATCAAACTCTTCAGTAATATAGCTTATACATTAGAATAACACATACTTAATTTATGTAAAAAAAAATTGAAATATTTCTATTTTGACCATAATATAAAAAAAAATATTTAATATGTACAACCAAAAATAAACCTTAAACAATTTCCAATTCCAGTTAAAACCGGCGTTGGAATGGGAGAAAACATTCATAAATTTCATGAAAAATTACACAGCCAATGAAATGCCTTCATATATGGACATAGCGTTCACATCTGAACGTTCCATAGAGGACGAGCTCGACAGGGAATCTAAGTCTGACGTGTCCACCATACTCGTGTCGTATTTTATAATGTTCGCGTATATAGCTATCTCCTTGGGAAGGTACACCACGTTCTCGAGGTTGCTCATTGATAGCAAGGTCACTCTGGGCTTGGGAGGTACGGATGATTTTTTGTTTCATTATATATTTAGTAGAGAAATATATGATATATTTTAAATTGCCAAATGAAATATTTAATGTTTTCATTTCTTTGTTCTGGTAATGAGAAAACAGCGCGGCGTTAAGTTCCGTCACTCGTAATGTTTCTAATTTGGCTGAAAGTGAGGAACTGAATGGAGTGTCTTAACACTAGGTGACCAAGTTTCTGCTTTCGTTTTGTTATACATATCTCTATAAAAATCAATATGGAAACCAAACTTCGATATACAATACTTGTATCGTAGTTTAAATATTTTTTCTTTTAGAAATTATTAAAAAAACAATTATATGCTTAAAAATGGCGTGTATTAATTAACAATACATCCTAAATAATGAAGGAATGAAAATTATTTTTTTTTTCCAGGTGTTCTCATAGTCCTAGCCTCAGTGGTCTGTTCGATAGGCATATTCGGTTTCTGTGGTGTCTCAGCGACCCTCATCATAGTGGAAGTGATCCCGTTCCTGGTCCTCGCTGTGGGTGTGGACAACATCTTTATATTGGTGCAGACCAGCCAGAGGGAGCCGAGGCGGCCTGATGAGACCATTGCACAGCATATTGGGAGGACGTTAGTGGATTTATTTATTATTATTATTTTTTTATTTTTGTTTCCTTCAGCTTCAAACACATGGTAGGGTAGGCAAAGGAAACTATGGAACGTTTTTTAGTGTTAAGACACTTCGTTTCGTGTTGAGGTAGTGGAACTCAACGCTGCATTTTCCTTTCTTCCAATAGTGAAAAAATGTGAATAAAAAATATGACATTTCATCGAGTGGAAATCGAACCTATAACCTTTCGCTTTTATATTGTCTTAATTGTGAAATTGCTCTACGACAGGCCCTTATCTAGTATATATCAAAGATTCCTATGTAAAATATCGAAAATTGTTATTCTTTTTAATAATGTTTTGTTTGAGCTACTAAAATTAAATAAATATAATTTTATTGTGGCAATTTCAAAAATAAAAAAAAATATATATATTTTTTATTTAAGCGACTCGATACAGTATACGTGTTTTATAGTTAAAATATTAACGTTACGTGCCGACATACTTTGGTAAATAAAGGATCAATTTAAGTTAATCCTTTATTTACCACAGTTTGTTTGCAAGAGATTGCTTGAACCAATAAAATCGCCTTTGCATAGTTATTTTAAACATAATTATAATAATTTGGTGTATTCATTTCTATTTTTAATCTAATAAAGAATAAATAAATAGATAAAAATGTTTTAATGGTCGACATGTTTTGCTCCACAGGCTGGGTCAAGTGGGGCCATCGATGTTCCTCACGTCCGTATCGGAGTCGGTGTGCTTCTTCCTGGGCGCGCTCAGCGACATGCCGGCGGTGCGCGCGTTCGCGCTCTACGCGGGCGCTGCTCTCCTGGTGGACTTCCTGCTGCAGGTCACTTGCTTTGTGGCTCTGCTCGCCTTGGACACGAGACGCCAGAACGATAATAGGTGAATATAGTGTCGTTTTAATGTTTTTATTTTAACATAAGGTAGGCAGAGGGAACTTGGGAACCTACTGTTGAATGCGTTCTACTTCCGTTCCCGTTCCGTTGAGTGGCGGAACTCAACGTCGCGTTTTGCCTTGTACTAGAGCGAAAAAATGAACATATTAAATATTTAAATTGAAAATAATATTTTATTTCCTCGACTGGGATCGAACCCACAACCTGTCGGTTACAGTCACACGCTTGTGCCGCTGCGCCACGACAGGCCTCAAGGTTATATATAACATTTTTTTATTTAAATTGGTTGAAGAATAAGATTTATGTCAATTTAAAATAATAGGTTCGACAAAATTGTAATAGCATTTTTATTAATTTATATTGTCTTAAAAGTGATAATTTTATTAGAACGAGAAAGCAGTTTAGATTAGTAAATAAAATAGTGCAATTCAAACGGGCGAAGCCGCGGGTGGGTCGGATCGGCTGAGTGTCAAGACACTTAAAAACGACTTAGTACCAACATTGAAACACAATGAAACTCCGCAGGTTCGATGTATTCTGCTGCGTGTCGGGCACTAAGACGGAGGCCACGGCGGCGGGCGAGGGCGGCCTCTACAACCTCTTCCGCTACGTGTACGTGCCCTTCCTCATGAAACGCGAAGTGCGAGCGGCCGTCATGATTATATTCTTTGCGTGGCTGTGCAGTTCTGTTGCTGTGAGTGTGACACTATGATACATATATGTCTAATAATCATCCACTTAAGTCATTTTCAATTAAGAAAAAAATTAAATATATATATTTTTTTGTATTATAATATTAGATATAATCTGTATAATATAAATGTGTTATTGTATTTTTATTTATAAAAGCTAAAGGGATAATCATTAGTAATTCCTGTTGAGGCACGGCTCTTATGTACCCTAAATTATTTGTGGCTATCATCAAAAACCAGTTTTTTTTTAAATATATTTTCATAAATAAAAAAGAAATGGATGAAAAGGAAAAATATAAAATTATGGAATTACTGTTAATTTTAATAAGAACTTAAAAATATATAAAAAAGCAATTTTTTTTCATCCAGGTTGCTCCACACATAGAGATAGGTCTTGACCAAGAGTTATCAATGCCTCAAGATAGTTTCCAACTGAAGTACTTCCAGCATCTCAACAAGTATCTCAACATAGGCCCACCTGTCTACTTTGTGGTTACCGATGAAATGGACTATTCGGATAAGGATGTGCAGAACATGGTGTGCGGAACCAGGTTTTGTAGGCCTGATAGTGTTGCTATGCAATTGTATTCAGGTTAGTGATTTAATTTTGTTTTTTTTTTTTTTTTTATGGGATATTTTTTTAGAATATCTTTGTTTTTTATTTATCTACAAGTCACTTTTTTATTGAATACAATCAAGAAGTCGAGTATTAATTATTATTAATTAAAATATTTATATTTATAATTTATTAAAAAATATTGTTCGAGTATTGGTTGGATTTTTTTCATACTTTTACACTGTATACCGTACATGGCGTAGTAGGATGGAAGAGAAACTTGAAAACATAGTTTTTAAGACAGTCTGACTCAAAGTTGAGGCGTTGCGTGTTGAGTGGTGGAACTCACCGCCGCGCTTTGCCTTGTTACCAGAGCAAATATCAATTTTTTTGTGTCGTTGAGACGAATCGAACCCACAAACTCGTCTGCAGTCGCACTGCACCACTACAGACGTATACGTATACGTATACGTATACATAAACATATACGTATACATATACTTATACATATACATATACATATACTTATACATATACATATACATATACTTATACATATACATATACATATACATATACATATACATATACATATACATATACATATACATATACATATACATATACATATACATATATATATACATATATGTATATATATATATATATATATATATATATATATATATATATATATATATATATATATATATATATATATATATATATATATAAATAAATAAATGGTTGTTTTGTTGTTTCCCAGCATACCGCATGTCAAACGTGACGTACATAGCACAAGCACCCAACTCGTGGCTGGACGATTTCTTCGACTGGGCCTCAATACCGTCCTGTTGCAAATATTTCCCCACCAATTCCAGCTTCTGTCCCAATGATTATTCGTGTGAGTTTTTTTTTTTTATTAAAAAAAGTTGTGAAAAGATGTTTGTGTGTTAAAAGTTCTTACCAAATTAACGATTTTATATATGATAACACGCTTTGGGAATAAAATGCTCGCTCCAGGCTGTTTCAAATGTATCATTGTCAAGTATAATAATATAATGTAAAGCTTTGATTAATAAAAAGACATGTCCCGCTGAGTTTCTTTCGCCGGTTCTTCCCAGGTCTGAGGCAGTAACCTTAGTGAACCGTTGGTAAATTATTTGACGTTCAACAAACGAAGCATTGTAACTTCTTATTTTGAATAAAAAAAAATAAATTTGGATTAAGTTTCATAAAATTGTTTGTTTTTGTTGAAATTTAGATTAAGAATTTAGAAAATAATTAAAAGCCGTACAGAAAATAGTGTAATGCAATGCGAGGCGCTATATTTAATATTTTTTTGTCATCTTCCAGCATCCTGTAACCAATGTAACATATCTCTCGTCGGTCCTGAACAGCGTCCGAGTGCATCAGATTTCCAGCATTTCGTGCCGTTTTATTTGCAAGATAATCCCAGCACGAATTGCGTGAAAGGAGGTCACGCGGCGTACGGGCATGCGGTTAACTATAATATGTTTAATAAAAGTCAGGCTAAGATTGGTGCTACTTATTATCAGGGTATGTTTTATTTGTATTTTAATGTTATTATTTTTTTTTTCTTTTTTCACGCTGTATCCCGCACGTGGCAGGGTAGGCAGAGGGGGCTTGAACACCTTGGTGTTGAGATACTCTGTCCCATTTCTGTTCTCCATTCGAATTTGAGGCATTGCGTGTTGAGTGACGGATGTTAACGCCGCGCTTTCTTTCATCGCCAGAACGAAGAAATGGAAACATTAAATATTTAATTTGAGAATATTAAATATTTTATTTTCTTGAGTGGAGATCGAATGTACAACCTGTCGTCTACAGTCGCTTGTGCCACTGCGCCATGACAGGCATCAAATTTTATTTTTTATAAGAATATTAAAATGCTTGATAAAGTTAAGCGGAAAGCGGGGAACAGAACGGAGTGTCTTAACACTAGATTTCCAAATTTTCTTGTCCTTACCCTGCCATTTGCATCGGACAGTGTGAAGCTGAATTAAATTATTAAAATTAAAACTTATTTTTAAATTTGGTAAATTCTTGTTCCTGTTATGTTATTAAAAGGCTATATTGTTTTTAATTTAGGTTTGAAACGTGATTATAATGCAATTGATGACTTGATATTTATTTTACAGGCTTGTAGGTTATACTATTTTTTTGTAATATTTAAGGTAAAAAAAAATTTAAAAACAAAAAAAAATTGAAACAATCCTTTGAAAATGTTTGTATTAATAGATCAATCAATATAATATATTAATATGATGTATATTTCATCAGGATATCACACAGTACTGAAAACGAGTGAAGATTACTACACTGCGCTCCGCGCCGCGCGCTCGGTGGCCGCCAACCTCACAGAGACTCTCCAGCGGTCGCTGAGGGAGGCCGGCAAGCCTGGCGCGCCCACAGTGTTTCCGTACTCCGTGTTCTACGTGTTCTACGAACAGTATCTGACCATGTGGCCGGACACGTTGAAGTCTATGGGCATTTCTGTTCTGTCTATATTCATTGTCACGTTCGTGTTGATGGGCTTCGATTTGTTTTCGGCTTTGGTAAGTCTTAGGAGAGATTTAGTTTTATTTTGTTTTGGTTTTATTCTGCATAACGCTGCATCCCGCTCACGGGAGGGTGGGCACAGACCTGGGAACCTAGTGTTGAGACACTCCGTTCGGGTTCCGCCGAAATTGAGGTATTACGTGTTGGGTAGCGGAGCTCAACGCCACGTTTTGCCTTGTAACAGAGCGAAGAAATGAAAACATTAAATATTTAAATTGAAAATATTAATTACTTTATTTCCTCGAGTGGGAATCGAATCCACAACATGTCGGTTACAGTCACACGCCTGTATGGCACAGGCGCCTCAGTTGATTTAATTTTAATGTTAATGGTTAATGTTAGTAGGAGTTTTTGAGAGAGCTCAAGTTGTTTTATTTAAAGCAGGTAATTAGATAACGTACGTTTAAACATGGAGCAAAAATTATCCTCTACAGTGTGAAGCTGAAAAAAAAAGATATCCATATATCTTTTTAGAATCTTATTTATTTATTAAAAACCAACCAATGCAATTGCTAAATTGTTGGAATATTAGGCCTAAGCTCAGAAAAAACACTTGCGTTTGCGGAGTTGAGTTCCGCCACTAAACACGCCTCAAATACGGCAGAAAGTGGGGAATGAATCGGAGTGTCTCAATATTAGGTTCCCAAGTACCCTCTACCTACCCAATCATGTGCGGGATACAGCGTGAAACTAAACATTTATTTTTTTCTAATAAATATTAATCTACATAAATATTGTTTGTTCGTTTATAATATTAATGTGTTTGTTTGTTTGTAATTACAGGTGGTAGTAATAACTATAACTATGATTGTGGTGAACCTCGGTGGCCTCATGTACTGGTGGGGTATCAGTTTGAATGCCGTGTCTTTGGTTAATTTGGTAAGTGGACTGAATGGTGGATTATCTATGGATTTTGTGGTCAGAGCATTTGAGATAAGTAAATAAAATTGTGTAATTCAAACGGGGCTAAGTCATGAGCGGGTCGCAATTTCTATTAATACATTTATATTAATAGAACTTGCGACCCGCTCATGTGGAAAGTGTGTGTGAAAGTGGATGACGGAACTTAACACTAGGTTCCCAAGATTCCTCTGCTCGCCCTGCTAAGTGATATATAGTAAAGTTGGAAAAAAAAATATTACAAATACAATATTTTTATTATTTTTTAAAGTTCCACAATAGTTTTTAAATTCCACAATTAAGAAAGATAAGGAGAGCAGCGGGGTACAAATGGAATCAAACTGTTTATTCGCTCAGGTGATGGCGGTGGGCATCGCGGTGGAGTTCTGCTCGCACTTGGTGCACTCGTTCAGCGTGTCGGGCGCGGGCGGGCGCGTGGGCCGCGCCTCGCACGCGCTCGCCACCATGGGCTCCTCCGTGCTGTCCGGCATCACGCTCACCAAGTTCGGCGGCATCATTGTCTTGGGCACCGCCAACAGTCAGATATTCCAGGTATTTCTATTACATTATTTCAAAAAATATATTGTCAAACAAGGAGTAAAATAATATATTTAATATTTACATATTTAATGTTTTAATGTCGCTCTGGTAACAAGGCAAAACGCGGCGTTGAGTTCCGCCATCTCAAAAGGCAATGCCTCAAATTCGCTGGAGAGTGGAACAGAAGTGGAATGGAGTGTCTTAACATTAGGTAAAAAAAAAATTTGAACTATGATTTTATTATTTTATTATTCACTGGATTTTATAAGTAGAAAATAAACATTTGAAGAATTTTTAATATTTTTTTTTTAAATAATATTATTGTTCCCCAGGTGTTCTATTTCCGTATGTACTTGGGAATTGTGCTGATCGGCGCCGCGCACGGACTCATATTCCTGCCAGTTATGCTCAGTTATATTGGTAAGTGAATATACGATATTTAAACATTATTATATATTGTGGGCTTAGAGTGTAAACCTGCTAACAGCCTTATTAAGGAAATTCTCAAGAAAGACAAAAATAAGTTCTTACGTACGTATATTACCAAAAGGTTCTTACAATTACGAAAATTTATTAATATTTAAAAAAAAAATCTATTTTTTTGTCAAGAGGCCTGTCGTGGTGCAGGGGCATGTAATTGTAAGTTCGAGGTTGTGGGTACGATTCCCACTTTTTAATTTAAATATTTAATGATTTCTTCACTCTGGTAGAAAGGCAAAGCCCAGCGTTGGGTTCCGCCACTCAATGTGCAATGCCTCAAATTCAACAGAAAGCGGGGAACAGAGTGGAGGAAGTGTTAAGACACTAGGTTCCCAAGTTCCCTTCGTCGAGGACACAGCGTGGAGCTTAAAAAGATTAAACAAATATTTGTATATGCTACTTACTATATGAAATAAAATAAAGTTTTCTTTTTTTCACATTTTCAATGTCTTAGCAGGATTATACTATAAGCTGGCTATGCAATATATGTATGTTAATATATGCAAGAAATTAGTACATTAGTACTTATTTCCATATGTGAAAATAATTTACACAGCTTTATTTTTAAATATGAAGTTTGTCTGATTATTTTCTTTTTTTGTTCTAATTATTTCTAATATAGTATTTTAATTTATTTCATGTATGCTGTAAATGTTTCAAAATGGCTGTTTTTGTGTGTGTGTGTGTGTTTGGTTTTTTAATTTAATATCTTTTCTAGTTAAAAGAACCAAAAAGTATAATAAATTTATAAAGAAAAAAGTATGCTTACAATTTTTACTGTCTTTTTCTAATTTATACAACTAGCCAAAAATCATTTTACAAGGTGAAATTAAATTTATTAAACTCACAATATGATATATATTATTTGAAATAATGTTAAATTATGAATAAGTTGACAAATTGTTAGGGAAGTATCTTAATTTTATACATGTGTTCATTCCATTGCGTTATGTGATGTACTTGCAAGAACAATTTTTACAACTACATTTAAATATATTATGACATTTATTGTGGTATGGGTTAGATTGATAGCAAAGAGAATTATTTTATTTTCCAATTTAAGTAATAAGCGGCGTTGAGTTCCACCGTTCGACACGTAATTTTTATAATGTAAAGAATGGAGAAGCCGCTTTGAAGTTCAAACTTTTTGAATTTTTACGCATAGCAATGCGTAAAAAAACACTTCGAAAGCAAATAATCAAAAAATACCTTTTCGCTCTGGTAACTAGGCAAAGCGCGACGTTGAGTTCCGCCACTCAACACGCAATACCTCAAATTCGGCGGAAAGTGGAAAACAGAACAAAGTGTCTTAAAATTAGATTTCTAAGTTTTTCTGCCTATCCTGCCATGCTAAAATCAAATGTGCGCAGCCATCAACACCTATTTCAGGGCGGCCATGTATGGGCCATATATGTCGAGCGTACTGTTACTTTCTTTATAAATAATAAAAAAAAAAGAAGAAGATTCATGAAAATTATTCTTGTATGTACATCCTACATCCCTTCTCTTAGTTGATTCACATAAAAAATCTACATAATTAAGTTTTTTTCACTGCTCTTGCATGTTATCATTTTTTTCTTTTGCGCATTTTTTTATTTGCTTTCTGTATATTGGACCTTATTATTTTAGCCATATAGTTTAAGAGCATTTATACCGTTCAGTTAAAACCGTTTGTAATGCTTTATTAGTTAGTGCCTTTTTTATATTCCGATTTAGAAAACAATATGTTAAGTTTTGCCAATGTATTTTGTGATTTGTATTACAAAATATTGCTTTACTAACTTAAGGTAAGCTTAATGGTATTTACATACTAACATGTTTACGTGAAGATTTCTCCACAATAATACTAAACATTTAATATTAGCTTTTATATTAAAATATTAAGCATCTCTTATAAAAGGTTAGGGATGTAAACTTGCATTTGAAAAAATATTTCTTAGGTTTATGCTTATTTTATTAGTGTTGCTATGCATATTGAAAATATTTTATTTTTTAATTATGTTGCCATTTTTTTATACGTTATATCTATTCTTATTACACAATTACTTATTCCAAAAAATGATTTATAAATATCATAATATTAATTCCCACTACAAAACATTTATACCACATAAAAATACATATAATTTAATAATAAAAAAAATAGCATAGTTATACAAATAATTCCACAGTAAACAACGGTAAGTAAAAACTATTTCAGGTTCCCCGGTGAACAAGCAGAAGCTCGCGCGCCAGCTGCTGCGCGGCACCGAGGCGGTCGCCGAGACGTCCCTCACGCGAGTAAGCGAACGACAATATAACTTTGACAAGTTGCTCGCGTGATTACTGATCACCCACGAGACTGGACCTTGCATTGCATTTGACACTTGCGTCTGACAGCTCATGTCACTTTGCCATGTTGGTACGCTTGTACGGACAGCCTAGCGGTGACGTTAGGCTGTATGGCCAACTATGTTTGTCGAAAATTAAAATATATATATATATTATACAATGACAGGCTGAATGTTTATTTTTTTTGTTTTTATTAATGTGAATGATTAAATTATTTTTTGTCATAAAATTTAAAGTCATTTGTTTTTTTTTTTAAATAAGATATTTTTTGATGTGACATCCCATTTCAGTATAGATAAAATTTGATAAATAAAATACAATCATAATAAACTATTTGTAACAACTAAGAGCTTTTTGATAAAAATATAAAACAATCTATTTTTCTCTTAGTGCTAAATTTTGTAACGTAATATCATTTTGAATAGTTATATATTACACATAACGTAAATATAATGAAATAAACATACAATTGTCCATTCAATGTTAAGCTAACTCATTTCTTGTAATGTAATCTAACCAATTAACGTTATTTCCATTCGCCCCCGTTTGTAATGCTTTTGGGATAATCGAGGTGTATGGCAAATAGACATACCTTATAAGAAATGAGATTTTAACATACGCTTCGCTGTTACATTTTGTGTTTAAATAATGTTCACTTAACTTGAATGGAGTAGTGACGTGCAATGTTCAATCTCGTTTCGTTTACTAACTTAATTTGATGTACTAGTTATATCTATTTGGGAAGGTTCAATGTTATTTAAATTGGAGCCCATCCCTAATGAGAAGTTTTGCGATATATCGATTTGTATTGCGATTTTATATCGTTATATTGACTTTTTCGCAAAATTTAACGGGAACTTGGTATCTTCCTATTAAATATGGATAGCATTTATATGTAAAGGTGATTTGCAATTGGTGTATTAGTTAGAAAATGAAATCATTTAACTTAAAATTCAATTTATTTTGAAAAAAATATATTTCTAGTTAGTAATCGTTTAAAACGTTCGAGATTAAATCTACAATAACCGATTGCAATGTTCCTTAGAGGGCATGGTTCTAACCACAAGCCGGTGGAAGGGCCTATGTAGTATAATTTCCTCCTATTTTGCATGTTCCGTTTCAGTGTTAGTTGTATTTTGACATTAGTCATTCCTAAATATTCGAATTTAAATTAATAATGTTATTTATCGATATAAACGTGTGAATTATCGCGTTCTCGCTTATTATATTGTACTTATGTTCGCGAGTACTTAGAAAATGTAATTTTTTTTAATAATAATAATAATTATAATTTATTTTCTTTTTTAAACATACATGATAATTTTAATATCGATTTTCACGTTTGAAATGTGATTACACACGAATCGATTCGATGTATTCGATTGTTTATTTTTTTAATTTCTTGTAGCTAGATGGCATTTTTATATACGCTATTACTTTATGCACAAGGCTTTTGTTTCACTTAAATATTCAATTTTTCGTTTATATACGCCTTTACGCATGTTTTTTTTTTTAAAAAAAAGTATATTTTTCGTGTGCTTTATGTGTATACAATTTGTATTAGTGATGTACGCTATTACAATATTTAATTTAAATTTATTTATTATTAAATATCATACTGTACAAAATTATTGTTTCAATACCATAGATCAAAATGAATTCCACACTATTAGAATGTTTAGTTCATTTTTTTTATACATCCAGTGACGTATTATAATTTAAATAACAGATTATATACATATATTTAATTTAAGTTTACTAAGTTATTTGCATATTAAAATTATTATATATTTTTTTTTGCTTTATATCTATACGTTAATGTAAGTACGTCCCTGGTTGCAAAATGATTGTACTATTTTTGTATTTCTTTTCGTATCACGTTTAATACTAACATATTGGGAAAGAGAATTAAAGGTGTCGGTAATTTTTTTTTCTTATTTTAACACTATTTTCTTTCAAAAATATTTTAAAGAGGCGCCTATTTTTGCAGGTACGCCTGTAACGATCGCGGATATTGAGAACAAAATATTTATTAGCTCCATTATCGTGTTTATTAGTTAAGGTATAATTGTGATTTTTGTACTTCTTGAGATTTTTAGTGTCGCCCTCTATGTTCCTTTACTGCTATAATGGAATGTTCTAGAACAAAATGTCTTCTGTAGTACTTGTTGCTGCTAAGGGAAACATGTAATCGAATGTTTAAAATCCGGAATCTCTACTTAAATAAGTACTTAATTTGAGGGAAAACGCTTTTCATCCAAAGGTTATGGTTAAATTGTATTGTAATAACCGACTTGATGTGATAGAAAATAAATTACGTCTTTTTATTTGTTTTTTGTTTCATTTTTAGTTTAGCACCTCCGCATGGCATGAGCACTGCGCTATTGCCATATCATTGCATGTAATGCTTGAAAAATATATATAAGTTGCTATATGTTATTGATAAACAAAAATTATGAAAGATATATTATATATATTTTTTTATTTATTAAATAATATATAGTGATTTTATTCTCTTCAAGGTCCAATGTACAAATTCATAAACAATGTTTTTCTTTTTTTTTTTTTTGTAAAAGGATCTGCTCAGGGCAAGTGAAAACAACGTAAGGATAAAATTATAGTATTACAACACACATTTAGATACATATTTCATACAAAAATTATCATAAATCAATTTTTACAGTAATAATTTTATGAGTTATTTATTTTAAAATTACAAACATTTTAAGAATAAGTACACACAATAAATAAAATATATTGATTTAATTTAATTGATATCATTTCTAGATTTTAAGATTGTCATAGTAAACGTAAATTACAGAACTTTTTTAAAATTTATATATGTTTAATATTTTGTGGGCAGGATGAGCAGAGATGATCTTTATCCATACCAAATATGATATTTCTTCTATATAGATTCCAACTGAGTACCTAAGCGTGTTGTTGTTTCTAAACATTTGTTATTAAATTAATAAACAAAATTATAATATGAATATATAGTATATAGTACAGTATAGTACATACAATACATTTTAGTACAGTACATACAGTATAGTACATACAATACATTTTTAAAGAGGACATGGTTATGAAACTTTAAAAAAAAAATGGCTTCTCGTTGTATCCCGCATGTAGCAGAATAGGCAAAGAACTTAGGAGCTTAGTAATAGTGTTAAGACACTCCGCCCCGTTGCCCCTTTTAAGCTGAAATTGAGGCATCGCGTGTTGAAGGGCGGAACCCAACGCCGCGCTTTGCCTTATAAAGTAACTTTAAAAAATATAAAGTTCTAATTTTAGTCAACACTGATATTTATAACGATCACATCGTTATGATTGATTTAAATAAACTTTTCAAAACTGTCACTTTACACATAATTAATTATAAAAATAACAGAAAAAAAAACTAAAAAAGGGATGAAATCTCAAACAAAATAAAACAAAACATACCTTTTTTATATTTTTAAAGGGTTAATCCACACTAATTTAAGAAAAAATACTTATTATTTAGAAAACATATAAAACATTCAACGTAGCGTGTTTTGAATTCGCGTCCCTTGGACGCATTCTGAGAGGCGCGAATTCAAGTCCTTTATATGTTTTCTAAATATACCTTTATACATACATATTGTAAGTTAAGTACATAATATATAAATAGTCATTTTATAAAGTTATTTTAAAATATATTGACACGAGCTACGTTCCGTCCTCAAACGCTGTACTTTAGTTCTGAACCAGGAAATTGATAACAAACTCACCTTGTCAAACACTTAACATCAGATAACGATACATAAATATCTCAGAAATCGTATGAGATCATCATTTATTATATTTTACCTATTATCGTTTAGTATGGGAATGAATTATTTATCTTACCGGGATTCACCCGTAACTTTACTATATTTTTTAATGGGATTCCTACTATGCAATAATAATAATATCTCACAGTTGTTACATATTTTTTACTTAATTATTTTTCAATTGAAATAAATTTCAAATTTAAAACTTCAGTTAATTTTACGTAATAAAATTTAATTAAAAATATTAGGATACATATTACATAGATCGATACACCATTTTGACTATCCATTGTACTAAAACTCATTCGTAGCATCAAAATATTCAAGTTATTTTCGTGTATTTATGCCACATCTTCATTAGGATAATGTTTCATTCCTCCATGTTGCCATCGGCTTGTAAATAGAAATGTGTAAAACTGGTCTTTTTTGCTACATACTTTAAAATGAATTCCTGATAAGTTCATTTGTTGTTTTGTTTAGATTTTAAAGTGTTATTCCACACTTAGGACAGAAAATACTAAACTTAAATTTAAAAAGCGTATAAAAATCCTGCTTCGTTCAAAATTTTTATACGCTTTTTAAATTTAAGTTTAGTAAGTTCATTTGTTGTTTTGTTTAGATTTTATATTTATTTTATAATATTTTAATTTTCATTAAAAATAGACATGCAATCAATTTAATAAATTATCAGGAAATAATGGAAAAGTGGTGAAACAGGTCAAAAAATTATATGTCAACTTCTTAATATGTATAGCAATTGGGCAGCAAATATAGCTTCCACGCTTACAGTAAAACAATAAAAGGTAAATAATATTAAAATGTACGTATGAATAAAAAAGTAGCATTTCCTACTATAAAGATGATTATTGTAGGCATAACCCGTCGTCGGGGACGCTGGCGAGTGGTGCCGGGAGGCGGCCACACCTACGGCAGTCTAGACTCGACGCCAGCGGAGCCCCAGGCCTCGAGCAGCGGCCTCAACTTCACTAACGAAATGTGATCACTGCACTGAGATTTATATAATATAATAATAGCTAGTCTTTCTAAACATCGATATTAAGGCTTATTTATTTTATATATATTATAGATACGTATACAACTTTTTAGTTGCTCATAAAGTGGACTGGACTTCTAGTACTTAACGGTGGTCAGTGTATTAGAGATGGACTCGAGTAGTTTAAAGCATCGTAAGGCTATAGTGGAAGGATGAAATAAATTTAAACAATATTAACGGTGTTAAATGTGATTTTGGTAAGCGTATTAACTAAGAGTAGCAGCCACAATAAAAAAAAAATGTTTTATAAAATTGTCTTCTTAAATACTGTACTGTAGTAACATTACTATGGCGGCTTAACATTTCAATTAAATCGCTTTATAGTGTTGTCTATATGATTTGTCTATTTTATGTAAGAAAGTAACAACTGGATACTAAACGCTCCATAAATATTTCCTGATGTCAACAGACTTGCTTTTTTAAATTACCTACAAAATATCGCTTTGTTATATGAACTACAACTGTATTCCTAATTTATATTTACACTATTGTAATAATATTATGCGTACTTTTTAAAAAAAATCTGTTTCATCGCAAGTGATGTTTAATTCATGGAAGGTATTTTTTTTTATAATAAATTTAATTTTGTACTCCATTTTCTCAACGGCGGTTTTGGTGTGTAGACAACACTAGAAAAAACTCGCTGCGTCGACCGTGTAAGCTATTTATATACTTATATTAGTTATTTTCTCATTTTTGTTATGAGAGAATATTATATAGGTATCGCTTTTCGTAGTTGTGATTATTTTTTATATTAATTCATATTGATGTTAGAATTACTAACTATAAACTGTTATACATATTAGAAATATGTAATAAATAGTGACGAAAATAACACATTATTAAAATTTTATGATTTCTGTGTGTGTATAAATTAAATACTTAATTAAATAATATATAACCATTTAATGTTATCATGTACTTTTAAGTCGTAAATAAAATTAACTTAAAATTAGAAAGTTTATTTAATTCTAACGAACGAACGGACCAAGTTCGGATTTGGATGTCTTTAAGTATTAGTATATATAATATTATGGATGCTTTGCTGTTATTTTTTTTTATACTTGGCAAGTGATTAAAATTATGTTAATTGTAAATATATTATATAATATAACTATAGTAAATGTATAAAGTTAATCTTATTTATATAAACGTGTCATCTCCGAGTCTCTTGTCTTGCGGTTTTTTAATATATCCTACAACTATGGATGTTATATTAAATTTACTTGTAAATTTTAATAAGAAATTATATTGCAAAGTAAAAATTGTAATTTTTCGCAATAATTCAGGCTTTAAAGCTCCCCGTGAAGAGACGTTTATATAACCATTGTAAATTATCATATCTGATTTGTTCCATACATATTCTATAAATTTATTGTTGTGTTTAACTCTTTAAAATATGTAACATAGCATCGGTTTAGAATGTTAACCTGCTAAATCCATTTTTTAATTTTTTATATTATATGAAAGTGTAAAATAATACTAAAATTAAAATTATTCAGAGAATACAAATCAAATATTGAAATACACACTTATTTTTTAATATCTCCAATGATAATTCGCTTATAAGCCAGTAAAAAGGTTTACACTCCAAACCGACGATGGAACGTATAATAAAATATACAAAAAAACATTAAAAATAGATATCAATCAATCTAAACATAATGAGACCATAGCGGTGCAGCGGCGTAGAGTGTAACGTTAACTACGCGCGATGCTTGTGGGTTCGATCCGATATGGACAATAAATTATGTTTATTTCACCGCTTTGGTTGACATATCGTGACGCTGAGTGTCGCAATGTTTTGTATTTAGGTGGAAAGTGTATTGATATTAAATTATCTTAGTCTACCATGCTATGCGGAATAAACGAAATTAGATTGAATTAACTCGATTGATATTACTTAGCTTCTGTGCCTTTAAAAGAGTCAATTTGACCTAAAACAGATTATTTAGTCATATCACTCTAAAAATATTGTAAAAATTTATAAAAAGAAATAAAATATTAATAATTTAATAGAAAAAATATATATTTCAAAACAACATTCTTCCGTAGAATAATTTTTATTTCAATATCTTTTTATTTAAATTTTCAATCTGGTCATTAAGAAATTTGGTAAATGTCATTCTGTTCTCTCAAAGTTATCTTAAAAGTGATACGCGATATTATTATTGTAAATATAACGTATATATTTTATTTATATTTATAATTATTTAGTAGAGATTCTATTTCAAAGTTGATGTGAATAAAAGTATATTAGCTAATATCCTATATTTTATTTATACTCTATGTAATCTTATACTGTATATTTGCTATCTGTATTCAGCGAATTTGTGTGGTTTTCGTAAATTCTGTGTAATAGAGTTTTAAATAAACAATCTGAATAAAAAAATATGTTTTATTTATCATGTTATATTCATTAGAAATATTAAAAATTACATTATTAATTTTCTTGAAAAATAATTTAAAAATATATATTAATGACTAGATTTGCTGTTTGAGCTTATTTACGTGATATATTTTTTTTAGCTTCACGTCGCATCTCGCACGTGGCAGGGTAGGCAGAGGATGCTTGGGTAGCTCATGTTAAGACACTCAATTTCCCACTTTTTGCTGAGTGGCGAAACTCAACTCCGTGCGTTGACTTTTTACGGGAACGATGAAATGAAAATGCTAAATAATAATAAATATTTCATTTTCTCAAGTAGGAATCGAACCCAACACTCCCCTCCCACGAGGCCACGACAAGCCTCAATGTTAACGTCTCATATTATACACAAAACTGCCATATTTAATTGAATAAATACATAATAATTAAACAAACAATGATGTGTTAAATGTTTTAAATATAAGAAAGGTCTTTTTTATATATTGAAAATCATACAACATTTAAAAGATATTTTATATAAAAGTTTTTTACGTAAACATTGGACTATTAAAAACTAAAAACGACAAAAGTACAACAATCCATGTTATAAAACAGTGCACTAAAATTATGTGTGAAATGATATATTACTTTTTTATTTTTTATACATAATAGAAACGTTAAATAAGTAATAACATTAAATACGAAATTAAAATTATATTGATTTTATAAAAATAATTCTATTTAAGTATAGTAATAACATTTATAATTTGCAAAATATACAGCTAACGAATAATCTATTTCCGAACGTTACGTGTCGAGTCTGCGATTTATTATTTTTAGCCTAACTTTCTATGATGCGTACTTATATTTATAGAACAATACCAATATCCGGAGCGTTATAGGTCAAGAATTCGTATCACCTGCATTCTTTATATAATTTGATATTATTTTCAAACATTCCCACTAAAATATACTGCTGAGTTCACATTTTAACACAATTTTCAAAGGCTGTATAAACAAAATCACAGCACTAAAAATATAAAATAAAAAAAAAAACTTTAGACAAATATAAGTGTCATTTAACAATAAATATTTTATTTTTTATTAAATAAGGTTTACTTATAATAATAGTTATGTTTTATATGAAAATCAGTTCAAAAATATTTAATTTAAAGATTTTGTTAATTATAATTCTAACGGCCCGAACAGAAGGCTGGCCGGGCAGTTGTCACTTTGGTCGCCGAGGTACTGCGCGAAGAGTTCCTGATATCTTGACAATGCTATGCCACCTTTTCGTCGGTCATCATCCTGGAATAATAAGTAAAACAATAACATAATTATGTCTTTATATCAATAAACAAACACAAGCACTGAAAAAATATTGAAAAACAAAAGTACATGGTTTTTTATCTTATGGTGTCTCTAAATATAAGGCTTACATCCGATGACGACGTTAAAAATGTTCATACGTCATATTTGTAAAACAATTGTAATTATTGGAAGCCTTAGTAAAATGAGGTGAGGTAGCTATTAGAATTACAAAATTATTAACGGTATTCAGTTTATTTTTCATCAAATATATACACTGAATATAACATGTTCGCTCTTTTATACAATATCTCCGAATAAATAGAAATATAATAGAAAAATATAAAAATAAATTTAAACATACTGCATATTAAATCTTTAAAAATATGTAAAAAATATCAAACACACACTTGTTTATTTTTATATATTTTTTTAGTATGTTTATATATATATATATATATATATATATATATATATATATATATATATATATATATATATATATATATATATATATATATATATATATATATATATATATATATATATATATATATATATATATGTATATATATATATATATATGTATATATATATATATATATATATATATATATATATATATATATATATATATATATATATATATATATATATATATATATATATATATAATTTTAAATACAATAGATGTGTTCAAAAAGCCATAAACAAATGGGTATGACGACGAAAAAGTTTGTGCAATACAATTATGTAAGATGATAATAAAAGTTTAACGAGGGCTTTAGTTGGAGCAACGCCAATACTTTCTTATACAACGAATCTGTAATCAATTTCACTTCAAACAATTGTCACACGTTAATAAACTGTTTCGTTTTAAATTCAAAATCTTAAAATAATAGTTTTGCCTAATTTTTGAAAAGAATAAAAATAATATAAATAATAAATAATATATCATGAAATTTGATTTTAATGTAAGTATAAGAACTGTCGAGGCGCAGGGGTACAAGTGGGCGACTGTAATCGTGGCAGATTATGGGTTCGATCTCCACTCAAAGAAATGAAATATTTATTATTTTCAAACAAAATATTAAAGATTTTCATTTCTTCGCTCTGGCAATAAGATAAACCGCGGCGTTTAGTTTCGCCACTCGCACACAATGCCTCAGAATCAGAACGGAGTGTTTTAACACTAGGTTCTTAGGTTCCCTCTGCCAAGCTAAAAAAAAAGAAAAAAAAAAGTAAGTATAGGTAGGGAAGTTAAGTACATTTTAGGCTACATTGAAAGCAAAAGCTTTTGATATCTCTTATTTATATTATCTACATGAAAAGAGTGATTTAAAATAAATATTAAATAAACATTTTATACATGATAAACGTATCAAACGAAAGAAATGAGATTGATCTTATCTTTGTTTATTAATGTATCAACGCCTCCACGTTTTATGCAGATTTCTAATTTATCCAAAACGTGTAGGCGACGTATAGTTCGTTATCCGATAGCTTTAACGTTTTCGCCTGAAAGAGGATCGTCATTGACATAAATTCTACAATGTGTTGCCAAGTTTCACCAATAGGGGTATTCCTAGAATCGCGTAATCATACGTAGATATACGTAACTTGTCTGGTGTGGCCGTGGCCGTGGCTCAATATATATTTTTAAACATGGATTTGTTAATTTTAAACAATAAATGGCTGTAAATTAAAAAGAAAAGCAGCAATTTATAACCTCATAATTAAGTACGTACTGTTGGTAAAATTAGGTACGTGGACTTATTATCATATATCTTATTGCGTATTATTTATGTATTACAAAATTTTACTTTAAGCAAGCGACTGAAAAAAAAATTGTAAATAGTAGTTACCTATCGTGGCGCAGGGACGTAAATATACGACTGAAACGCCACAGGTTGTTGGTTCGATTTTCACTTGAGGGAATGAAATATTAATATTCTTATTTCTTAGTAGTGGTTACGTGCTCTTGATTTCTGCCATTCAACACGTTATGCTGAAGAGTTTGGCAGAAAGTAGAAAAGGAATAAACTTTTAATATGAACAGAGTACCTTAACAAACGATTCTCAAGTTCTCTCTGCCTACCCTGCCATGTGCGGATATAGCTTAAAAATAATAAATAATTATACTTACATTCAACAAGGAATTAAACGCTTCATCTATAACTTTGATATCATCGACGACCATCCTCTGCACACAATCGTATCTGTATTCTTCTATACCAATGATGCCATCGCAGTTAATGTCTATCATCCTGAAATTAGTCTCAATAAAGGCTTTCATGGCTTGGGGGAAGTCATCATAGCGTTTTCCAATACAACTATTTTGCACGGCCTGTTTAAATTCATCCACAGTCACTATACCGTCCTAAAAAAATAAAGGTCCATAGACAAGACGCCATATTGAATTCGATAAATGTCAAGCGTAGTATATATATCAAGCATTTTATTATTATTAAGCTGTTTATAAAAACCCCATGCATGTTTTATATGTAAATAATTTTAAAATTTATATGTGTAAAGTGTTATTTTGTTTTCGTTCTTGTCATCGTTACCTTCTAACTACGAACTACAATATTATTCTACCAATCGCTTAAATACACCAATAATTCATCATGATTATACTCTTTTAAATTTTACAATAGAATTCAGAAGAATATGTATTATATGTAAAAGCTATAGTTATATTCAAGGCATTGAAGAGCGAACAGTGTCTAATCTGCCCACAATACCGCATGCTCATTCATTCATACGCTTGAAAAGCTGCAATGTAATTGAATTATTTATTTTTAGTATTGTAGATGGGCGATCGTTAATAAATTTCACCTAATCAGAAATTCATCCTATATCGTATCGAACATACACGGTAAGGCTAAAAATGTCATATTCCTCCTTGAATTACCTAAAACCTAATAAAATTATAATTTAAAATATATTAATCGCCCATCTTCCAGCCAGTCAGCTACAACGTCTACCACCTAAAGCCATTACGTGTATATATTGTGGAGTGTAACCGACATAGTCTGGCACCTTGTCGAAGTCTGCCAGCTGGGCAATCTCTTCCCATAAACTGAGCATGATGTGTTGGTATTTCTGTAAGCGACTCGAACTACAGTCGCCCTTGCCTTCAAGTATACAGGTTCTTAATGCTAGGCAATGGAAATCGTGAGCGTCTAGGTAGCCATTGTTGTCGATATCTGAAAAATATATTAAAAATATTCCTTAGCTTCGCGCCGTATCATACGCATGGCAGGGTAGATAGATGGAACTTGAGAACCTAGTGTTAAGACACTTCGTTTCGTTTCCCACGCACCGCCGAATTTGAGGCATTGCGTGTTGACGGGCGGGAGCAACGTCGAAGAAATAAGAATATTAAATATTTGAATTAATAATACGAAATATTTTTAATTCAAATATTTAAAATTCTCATTTTCAGTGCGATTACAGTGCCACTTACATGCTTGTGCAGCTGCGCCATGACAGGCCTATTAGAAATATAATATGTATATTGTTAATTTTAAGCATAGAAAATATTCAATATTTTTAAGATAATAACTGTTTGAGGCCTTTCGTGGCGCAATGGCACAAGCGTGTGACTGTAACCGACAGGTTCTGGGTTCGATCCCCAGTCGAGAAAATGAAATATTTAAAATTTTCAATTTAAATATTTAGTGTTTCATTTCTTCGCTCTGGTAATAAGGCAAAGCGCGGCGTTGAGTTCCGCCACTCAACCCGCAATGCCTCAAATTCGGCGGAAAGTGTAGAACGGAAGTGGAATGGAGTGTCTTAACACTAGGTTCCCAAGTTCCTTCTGCCTATCCTGCCTCGTGCGGGATACAGTGTGAAGCTGAAAAAAAAAAACTGTTTACATACTTCCCTATAGCGTCATAAGAGCGACATAATGAACATTAAATTTATTGACATTTTTTTTGGATACTAATACAAAATAAATAAATAGTTTTCTCAACTTCTAAATCAAGTTACAACTCAAATTTAATCGAGACCACGTCGTCGTGTTGTTCGTCCTGTCAATACCAAGTCACATTTAATTTATGCATTTTGGCAGCACCCGTTCAAATAAATGTAAATACATACAGTTCCTGTTTATGCATTTTGGCTATCATCATTCTATTGTCATATCTATTTTACTACTATACAAGTCAACAGTCCGCGGCTTCGACCGCTTACCCGCATATGTAGCCCTATATGTGATTATTTATTTAACCATCTGAATAGCTTTTGTTTTCTAATATCTATTTACAACGCACTTATTATAACATTAATTATTCAAGCAATCATTTACTTATATTTTTTATAACATTGGTTTTTTTAAGTCGATTAGCGGTAAAGTCTCAGCATACCTCTTTCATTAACATCTTCTTTTTAATATATGCCTGCCAAGGCTTCATTGATTATAGCTAATTTGCCTTATAAAAATGTCAGTATTAGTACAGCTTAGTGGACGGTTAAACTATAGCTATAGTGACGTTTCGCTCTCTCATCAATGCTAAATGCACATTGATTTCTACCAGCAGAAATATATATCACTTGATTCTTGTTTTAATATCTTTTTTTTTTTTCAGCTTCACGCTGTATCCCGCACTAGGCAGGGTAGGCAGAGGGAACGGAAGTGAAACCTAGTGTTATGACACTCCGTTCCACTTCCGTTCCCCATTTTCCGCCGAATTTGAGGCATTGAGTGTTGAGTGGCGGAACTAAACGCCACGCTTTGCCTTGCCTTATTACCAGAGCGAAGAAATGAAACATTAAATATTTAAATTGAAAATATTAAATATTTCATTTCCTCGACTGGGGATCGAACCCAGAACCTGTCGGTTACAGTCACACTCTTGTGCCGCTGCGCCACGACGGGCCTTAAATTTCTTTTCATTTTAATAATGCTACTTAATCAATAAGTAAGTCTCTTTGGCAAAAACCTTGAATTGTATCGGAGAGTCTTAATAATAGGTTTCCAAGTTCCTTCCACCTACCCTGCCATGTGTAGGATGCAGTGTGAAGCCAGACAAAGTCCACAAAAGCGCAAATAATCTGATCTTTCTAACTTCTCCTTGGTCCTTCAACTGTCATTTTGTTTTTTTTTAATATATATTAGTTAAAATGATTAGCTGTAAAGGATAATTATAATTTACACTTGTTGTACAACGTAGTTTATATAAATCATTACGAGACCCAGGCATATGCTGTCACAGACTGTCACTTTAATGTATCTCAACTGGTTTACGCTATTGAAGTTGTCAGTAGACAATTTTTTTTTCTGAGTGACTGAATTGCTGTTGTTGACCTGGGATGGTCTTTACAGCGTCACCGGGCGTGTACCTCAGTAGACAAGTTATTTTATTTCTTTTATATTTCCTTTCCTCGAGTGAGGATCGAACCCACAATCTGTCGTTTACAGACACGCGTTGATGCCGCTGCGCCACGACAGGCACGATATGGAAGATATATTAAAAAAAATACCTTGTAATGGCGATACGGGACGCTGTTTAATGAAATACGGTGTAAAATAATAATTTATAAATTATTGTCTCTTTGTTCGTGCTAATTACAAAATGGACTGTTATATTTCGGCAACCTTCTCTCAACATTTAGTGTTTGTTTTATTTAAATAGCTAAATATAATAAGGTAAATTGAAACTAAGAGTACATCAAAATTGCTACAATTGTTTTCGATAAGTTGTAATTTTAGTAGTAGACATTTTCGTAAAGTGATAATGTTATTAGAACAAGAAAGTAGTTGAAATTAGTAAATATAATAGTAATGTAATTCAAGCGGGCAACACCGTGGGCGATCATAATATATCTAAACCTTCCTCATGAATTTCTACCTATTGGTAGCCGTGTCAGTGACAGCCAAATGAAAATTCATGCAGTTATATGTTAAATTTATCGTGAACAGGCAGACAGACAAACAGTACAATAGCTTTATACTAAATATTAATTACTTAACTATATAGTAGTATTTATATAATATAAGTTTTGAGTTTATTAGAATGTTTTTTTTTTGTTTAATTTGTTCTTTTTCTTTTTTGCGTAGTCTGTGAGCAACCATTTAACATACATGTACCTAATGTTAGCCTATAATTGAGACATTCTATGTATCAAAGTAATTATAAATGTTTATTTAACGATGTAATCTTAGTGTGTAACGTTGGCTTCATAATAAATAAAAAAAATAAAAAAATATAAATTTTAGTTGTAAAAAAATATTGATATCTGTTTCACAATTTAAAAAGGTTGTGAAAAGACGTTTGTGTGTTAAAGGTTATTACCATATTAACGATTTCATAAATGATAACACGCCTTGGGAATAAAATGCTCGCTCCAGGCTGTTTCAAGTGTATCATTCTCACATAAATATATAATGTAAAGTTTTGATTAAAAAAAAAAGGACATGTCCCGCTGAGTTTCTTTCGCCGGTTCTTCTCAGGTCTGAGGCAATAACTTTAGTGAACTGGTGGTAAATTATTTGACGTTCAAAAAACGAAGCTTGTAACTTCTTATTTTGAATAAAAAAATATAAATTTTAGTTGTAAAAAAATATTGATAATTTTAATAACTTCTTATTTCAGTTGGTATTTAGTTACCACTTTTTGAACCGTCAACTTATGATTCTATTGTTTTTAACTTTATGCCCAAATATCTAGCGTGTAAGATATGTACTTCACAATATGTAATGCCGTCGAAAAAACTTAATTTAAAAAAAAAAAAAAAAGATTGCCATATCAAAAATTTATTCCGACCTTATTAACAGACATTATTCGGCTTCATTTATTAAAAGGGTACAGAACAAGGTGTCGTAACATTAATTGGTAATCCCAGTTGGCTGGCGAGAACAATACTTAGAGATTATTTTAACCGATCATTACTCAATAGCTATGCCAAATATTAGCCCTTCGTGAGGTTGGATGCAAACGAAACTATTAACGAGTTTGAAATTCTTAAACATTGTAAATCATTGTATCGCCATAACGTCTATTTAGACTATGGACATATCAATTTATAAGCGAGATATTCTTATATATCGATATATAATTTTGTATCGATT
This sequence comes from Eueides isabella, assembly GCA_019049475.1. NCBI lineage: Eukaryota > Metazoa > Arthropoda > Insecta > Lepidoptera > Nymphalidae > Eueides > Eueides isabella. Next base: position 11,148,075 of record CM032399.1, read on the forward strand.
TATAATTAAGTTAGTTAAATCTATGTTTTATATACGTTTTCTTAAAAACGTTTTATTACATAAATATTTTTAAGTCGAATATAATAGATGAAGATAAAAAATGGTTGACGTAAAATTTGATTGAGGCCTGTCGTGGCGCAGTGGCACAAGCGTGTCTGTTAACGACAGGTTGTGGGTTCGAACCCCAATCGTGGAAATGAAATATTTAATTTTCAAATTAAATATTTAATATATTCATTTCTTCGCTCTGGTAAATTAACGGAAGACATAAGATTAATGTAAAATTACATTTACAACAACATTATCGTATTTAAAAAAATAAACCATGCCATTTTAAATAATGCCATATAAATGTTTAAAATTAGGAAATCAGGATTGAACAGTATTTATTTTAATTTAATTTATATGGGTTGGTCAGCTTAAATGGATTTATAATGTGTAACAGTTTGCCAATCATCAACTGAATATAATGGACTCGCGGAAACGGCACTCGAGGAAATGAAATATTTATTCGCTCTAGTAACGAGGCAAAGCACGGTGTTGTGTTTCGCCAATCAACTCGCACCAGAATACTTTTTTAAAAAAATATATTGTAACGTAATTTGATCCCACGCCGTCTTGGATTTCAAATACATATATACTTTTTCCTTCCTAAGTATGTATTAACACTTTAAGAATAATAGAATTTCGCAGAAAGTGGGGAATGGAACTGTCATATGGCTGGTTTTGGCTGGCATATACCCAGGTTCCCTAGCCTGTTATATGATGGTGGGATGCTCCGTAAAGGTAAATAAAACCAATCAAATGAAAACTTACAAAAGCGTTAAAATGTTGTATATTCAACATACGCGGTAATCCGACTTGAAATCCAATTTAAATGCGAAAAATCACGAAAATCAAAGATCATATGAAAAATTGTAAAAGTTTTGAAGGCTGGGACGTATGAAAATAGATGTTAATTACTATTTCAATATGAAGCTGACGACGAATGATTGATTGCCGACGCTGAAGGAGTGATCACGGGAGAGCTGCCCAAGTGCCCAATTACATGGATGCCATGCAAGTTTACATATGTTATAAATTATTTTGTCGCGTTATTCTTAATTATATATTTATATATTATATATTATATAATGAATATGACATGAGGCTTGTCGCAGCGCAGCGGCACAAACGTTTGACTGTAAACGACAGGTTGTGGGTTCGATCCCCGCTCTTCTTTGATTTAACTATTCACAGGCTCATGGAATTTATAAAAATCAAAAAATAAATATTAAAAGTATAGACACTAGGCTGTTACAATTTTACAATTTTTAATATGATCTTTGATTTTCTTGATTTTTACACATTTCATTTGGATTCCCTCTACTTATTTAAGCCATATTGGGCGTTACGTATCAAAATTAAACGCCGCTGCTGTTTTACCATAGCGCGTTTTACCATAATAAATCTGTAACTGATAATTATGTGTACCTACAGGGAAGATGTATTAAAATAAAGATTATAGGGGACGTTTACTAATGTTTACTAATGAGTCCAAAATAGTTTTTTTTGTTTGTTTGTCTGAGCACGGCTGGTTAGCTGTCGGGTCTGGTTAGATTTGAATGCAGTTTTCACTATTAAATTTTGGCAACGATTTTTCAACATAATTTCTGTTATATTAAAATCGGCTGATAAGTAAAAAAAATACGTCGATTTAAAATATCGATGACAAAATGTCTACAACATTTCTATTAATTTAGCTGCAATATTAATTTTCAATAATCCTAAGAATAAATGAAAGTAATTGAGATTAGTAAAGGAACAGTGTAAATTCAACTGGGCGAAACCGCGGGTTGGTCGCTAGTTATAAGTATAATAAAATATAATATTCTTTCGAGTAAGGATGCAACCCACGTGCAGATTTTTTAAACATGTTTAAATTTATAAATGATATAAGCATATCATTTAATATGTGGAGGTAAAATGCATTTGCATAATATATTTGATGTCAAATTAATGAGCATTTTAAAATTGTTGCAAAATAAAACAAAGTTGGTCCGATTCCAATGTCAAATATATAATATCGTTCAATTAACTGAGTAATGGTTCTGCGACTTGCAATAAATCTTTAGCTTTAATCGTCTGTACGTGAATTTGTTTGTTTATTTATGTTATAAATAACAATTTGTTGTATTATTGGTCGCTTTATACAAAGTGTACATATATAGATCATATTTTTATACAAATATCACTCACTCACTCAGCTTCACGCGGTATCCCGAACATGGCAGGGTAGGCAAAGGGAACTTGGGAACCTAGTGTAAAGACACTCCGTTCCACTTCCGTTCCCCCCTTTCGCTGAATTTGAGGCATTGCGTGTTGAGTGGCGGAGCTCAACGCCGCGCTTTGCCTTATTACTAGATCGAAGAAATGAAACATTAAATATTAAATATTTTTATATTATTAATTGAAAATATTAAATATTTCATTTCCTCGACTGGGGATCGAACCCAGAACCTGTCGGTTACAGTCACACTCTTATGCCTCGGCGCCACGACAGGCCTCTATATTCTACATATCCGTAGTTAATTCAATGTTAGTGGAATTTCTAGTACATTGACAAATAAAAGCGTAAGATTATATACAAAGTTAAACGACTGATTTTATACGGCGGTCATGAAATTGTATGATTCTATAAACAATAATATTCTAATTAATACATCCATGCCGAAAGTCTTCACAATGTCAGTTCAGTCCGCTCGTTTAGTTAACGGAAAATTAATAAAATTTTCCATATCATAATTAGTGTTTTAATGTTTGAAATAATTCTTGATTTATTTTAAATTAAAGTAAGAGAATAATTTAATTTATTTTTTTTGTTTTATTGTTACTGTGGCTGTAACGATTTGTATGCCTTAAGCCTTATTATATGCCCCGGCTATTTTAGATTGTGAAAATATTGTAAAGTTATATATTAAAATATTTATTTTTGGCTAGCTGATATTTCAAATACTTACTGTACTGAAATTAACAAAAATATTATAAAATGTTTACAATCACCTGAGCTAAATCGTCGGCCTAATTATTATACTCAAAATAATTTATACATATGTAAATACTATGTAGACCTAATAAATATCCACTAAGTTATACAGGTGGGCCATTCCTTCAGTTAACAGAATTTATTTTAGGATTTTGATATTATAAAACCATTGACGAATAGGACAAAAAGTTAATAACTTTTTACGCTCACAATAAATTACATTCTGCTGTAAACAATCTTGCCAAACAAACGTTGAATAAAGCGTTTGATATAAAATTTAAAATAATAATAATATTTTTTAATCTGTATGTATCGTTAAAATAATTGAACTAACAGCACAAATTAATCAAAATATAATAATTAACTTACCATACAAATAGCGCACAACAAAAGCAACTCTACTATCCCAACTGTACGCCATATCTCTTACTATTTAACCCACTTTGCAATTACTTTATTTATGTACGTTTATTTGAGTGAAACGGTCGATTATCACGTTGAAGATCGCTTCGCGACTGAATCCGATTTATAACAATATTGCGAGAGGCGACGTCACGCGATTCCGATAGACGCCCCAAATATATCTACTATCGTAGTAGCAGACTGTCGATTTCGCTCTGAGCTTGGCACGATATATTAAGGGTGAGTATATTTAAATAATTTTACAAGTAAAGTATTATCTATTTTATGAAGTATGTAAGTAAAGAAAACCTAGTTGTAAGAGACTGGTACTCTTCTCTGAACTCTTCTAGAAGCCAATTTCATTATTTATAGTTAAGCTGGCCTATTACGGTTCCAATTTCAGGATTATCCGCTATACAATAAAAAAAATATATATGTCATTCTGTCCGTAGGTGGCTCCATATCACAAGCACATCACAAATTAACCCAATGGGTTATTCACATGTTATTAATGGATAGGTGTCACAAAACATTATCTATACTTACATTATATATTTTGCTGTTAATATATCATAATCTCCAAATAGTATAATAATTATAATATATTGAGATTTCATGTCATTACCACAAGATAAGTTGATTGTTAAGAAATTAATATGAATAATGCATTTTATCCCCAAAATTAGTGCAATATGGATTCTATAGCAAATATAACAAGGAGCTAATTGGTTCGCAATTGAATCGCAAAAGTACAAGGTTGGTATCGACTGTGATTAATGTTATTTTGACGCCCTCTAATGTGACGAAATGTATTCATCTGTAAGATATTTTGTAATTTTTATAATTATTAAAAAAAATAAAAATTAAGGCATTGCAACAAATATACACAACATGACACTATCAATTCCAATTTATTTATTTCGTTTTGTATAAAAATATATTTAGAAAGGAATATTTAGAGACTGATTATGCATTAATAAATATGAAAATATTGCTTCTCTAAAAAATATATATCGATATTTTTTTTTTCTCTAGTTTTTCTTGGCTAACACGGAATGTTCAATATAACAACGCCAAATGTCAATGTCATTCAATCATTCATATGTCAAAACTGTAAACAGGTCACAGGTGTTTTGTGTATTTATTTGCTTCAAAAATCTTATTTATCGATTTATTACTACGAAAAACTCAATCTTTAACTGTTCAAAAATGAATCTGACTATACAAAAAAGTGTTTTATTGTTTATGTTACTACTTATTAGTAAGTATTTTATAAATTAGTAACGAAAAAGAATATAAAGTATTTTTTTTTACAATAAAGTATATGAGAAAAAATATGCAAATTCATTTATTACAATTATGGTCACTGCATTTCAGCAAACTGTTGAAAGGAGCTGAATATTTCGAATGTAAATTATAAAACAAAATAATTTATTAAAATTTAACATAATTACTTGTCATATATGCTATTTCGTCATATCAATTTTTTTGTACAATAAGCACTTAAAAATGCGATATGTTAAGAAGTAAACTAAAGCTACATACATCTAATAAATTTGATTTACGATTTATAGATGGACCCTTCACTTTACAATTTGATATTGAAGAAGAAGCTGATGTGCAACTTGAAGACAATGACAGTGATTTTTCTACTGTAGATGAATCAGAATCGCTCCTATCTAACGTAGTATCGGATGTTAACAAAACATTGACAAACCTTTACAACCAGGTCACATCTGCTAATGTTACTGTGGAAAATAGTACGCAGAGTTTGAATGAAACAAGAAAACTAGCCAAATGTAAGGAAATAATATATGACCAAAGTGAAGAAATGGAACCCTCTGTAGAAATCATCAATGGCACAATTTTGGGTAAATTATTACAAATCAACCCTGATATATCAAGTCGAGATGTAGAGGCAGACTGTGTTCTAGTATTGTTCTTTGCTAGAGCATGTCCTTTTAGTGCTCACGCTGCACCCCACTTTAATGCATTGGCCAGATCATATCCAAATATTAAAATGGTAGCTCTGGATGCCCTCAAGTACCATGGAATTAATGCTCAATATGGAATAGTTGGGGTTCCAACACTAAAAATGTTCCACAATGGCCGTCCAGTTGGTAAATTCAATGGAACAGAATATAATATTCACTTATTTAGTAAGTTTGTTCATGCCATTACGGGACAAAATCCTCAGGTCCTACTTGTTACATCTAAAGACTTTCAAGGCCCTGTGTCTAGTGTAGTGGAAAAGGAAACTGATTATTTTCTAATATTGTCATGGTTGTTTATTATAATTTGTTCAATATACTATTTCATGGAATCAAAATGGTGGAAAATGATAGTTGAAATGATACAGAATAATTGGCGGGAATCCGAAGCGCAGCACGAGCACAATGATTGAAAATTTGTTTTAGGTTTTTATGTTGTACATATAAATAAATTATTCATGTGAAGGTTTTAATTCATGTAAACATGTGTTTAAGTGTACATTTTCTTGCCTTAGATCAAAAATAAGCCAGCAAAAAAATATCTATTGTTGTTTGTTATTGATAACAATACATTTTTTATATATGAAAAGAAAAGAGTAAGGAAGAGGAAGTCTGTTAACATTTTTTGAAGTCCAAGGTTTATATGAACTTCATATAACATTCTCTTTCATTTATTCTATCAAAGTAAGCAGAAGATACTGCAATCTCCACTTTATGGCTATTTGAGACATAATATTAGGTGGCCACACTAAATGCCACATTTTTGTATTGCACAGAGAAATTAAAGTCAATGTTCATGTGGATTGGAATCTGCAAGCACCACATTTTATTGTCTAGAACTCTCTTATTGCAATACAATTGCCTAAAAATAATGTATCTGTAACATTATTTTATATTTTTATTTGACACACAATTTCAACTTTCCTCAATACTTTCCCAACCTTTTCAATGTAGGTCTTTTTACAAATAAAATCATAAAAAAGTAAAATATATTTATTTAATATTCATAAAACAATACTAACAACAAATAAATAATTAAAATTTCAATTCTGCTGGCATACCAACACCATTTAGAGCTGTTACAATATTATTAGCAGTGAGTGTGCTCATATTGTTCCTAGTATCAATAGTGGCGCTGCCTATATGAGGCAGAACTACACAGTTACTTAGTTTGAATAATGGACTATCTAAAGGCAATGGTTCAGGAGTAGTAACATCCAAGCCGGCCGCCCAAATCCTCTTACTCTGTAACGCCTCAATCAATGCATCCTGATCTACGATAGTGCCACGGCTAATATTGACAAAGACAGCACTTCTCTTCATCTTATCAAATGCATATTTGTTAAACATTTCCTTTGTTTCCGGTACAAGTGCTATACAGCATATCACAAAATCACTTTCTGATAAAAGTTCATCAAAGGAAACTTTAATAGCTCCTACTTCTTTAGCTTCTTCTCTCACACTGCGGTTATAGTATAATATTCTTGAGGTATTAAATGATTTCACACGTTTTGCAACTGCTTGGCCGATTTTACCAAAGCCAACTATTCCTACAGTGGACCCGGAAAGGCCTGGGCCCGTCATCCATGTGGGTGCCCAGGATACCCAACCACCTGTTTTAGCTTCATGTTGAGCTTCCGGCAGACGTCTTGAAGTTGATAATAATAGTGCCATCTGTAACACAAAACAAAAATGGTTTCGAAAAATGAATAGATTAGAATTAATTAAAATATAATCATATTAAATTAAAGAGTTAATTAAAATATAATCATATAATGAAATGAGGATATATATTTTCAATAATATAACAGGTATTTTAACACAAAACCTACCAGCCTAAAAGATACGCTAAATTAAAATTTTATTCAAAAGATAAACAACCAATTACGCAAAAATTTAAAATTCATGTCACTCCATTGATAACAGTAAAAGAATATTCAAGTACTTATCATTAACATTTTTAAATTAATTAATTTATATAATTAACTGAAGAAAATATTTTACTAGTGTTTTAAAATAGTTTCTTATTATTTTAATGAATTATACAATATAGCTTGCTTATGAATAAAATGTCTTAATTCAATAGTTGTGAGTTTATCCCCAATTGGGTTAAATATTTCCATTTTCCTATTAAGACTATATGTAATATTAAGTTTTCTTGTACAATATGAAATCTTTAGAATGAAAAATGGACAATTTCTTTACAACTTCTTGCAAGCAAAAGACATATAGCATTAGTCAATACTATATATAATGAATATCTTACAGTCACTCCCTCAGCTTCACACTGTATCCCACACTTGGCAGGGTAGGCAGGGGGAACTTGGGAACCTAGTAGTAGTAGTAGAGAACGCAGTTTACCTTTAAGATTATTAATAGAAACCAGTTAAGAATCAACTGCTCAGAAGTTGAAATATACAAAAAACTCATCTCAGTGGTACGAGAAAATAAACTCATAGGTCACACTTTCAACAACAAAAGTGAAAGATCTTTTCGGCTTGTAATCAAAGACCTTCACCACTCCACACCAATTGATGCAATTAAAGCTGCTTTCGAAAGTACTGGAAATACAGTGATTGGTGAAATTATCAATTCTAGATATGGTCCAGATAAGAAACCCACTTCAACATTCCTTATAAATCTCCAGCCTGGACCTAACAACAAATTAGCCAAAGACATTAAGTGCATACACCATCAGATAGTCACTATAGAGGATCCTAAAAAGAAAAAATGTGTGGTACAATGTCAAAGATGCCAGCAGTATGGACACTCTAAAAACTATTGTATGAGGCCATACCGCTGTGTAAAGTGTGCAGAGTCCCACAAAACATCAGAATGCCCAAAAAAAGACAGAATAACACCTGCTCTCTGTGCCTTATGCCTTGGGCCCCACCCGGCGAATTATAAGGGATGTGAAGTTTATCGAGAAATACTGTCTAGAAAAGTAAATCATCAATCAAACTACCTAAGACAACCACCTCTGGCAGTGAGTAAGAGAACCCTACAGACTAACAGAACTGACAGGCATAACAGAACTGACAGGCAACCAGCTGCTGCACCGGTGCTGCCTGGGGACGGAAGGCCTGTAAGAGCGGATGGGATGACCTATGCTGAAGCCACAAGGCATGGTGCTAAGGATACTAAGCTAAATTTAGATCCAAACTCAAAGGCTTTGATAGCCATTGAGGAAATATTTGTAAAACAATCACAAAAGTTAGAAATGATCTTACAACAAATGAGCACTCTATTGAATCTCATAACTACAATGCTAAACAAACTGTCAAAATGAACATACTCAAAATAGCAGCTTGGAACATTGATGGCTTAGCTCCTAACAAAAAGGAAGTTGAAATTCTACTACAGCTTCACCAATTAGATGTACTACTGATATCAGAAACACACTTCACTTCAAGAAGTGATGTGAGAATAAAAAAATATAATATCTATAATACAAACCACCCAGATGGAACTGCCCATGCAGGTACAGCAATCATCATAAAATCTTCAATCAAGCATCATGAGCTCCCACAGTTTAGGAAACCACACATCCAAGCTACTACTGTTGCCTTGGAAGACAAAAATGGGGGTTTCAACATCTCCTCTATCTATTGTCCCCCTAAACACAGAATAACTGAAGATCAGTTCACAGAGTTCCTAAAATCCTTGGGAGAGCGTTTTGTTGCTGGTGGCGACTGGAACGCGAAGAATGTTCACTGGGGAAGTAGGTTAAACACGACTAGAGGCAGAGAACTTAAGAAAAGTGTAGATATGAATTGTCTTATCACTATTGCCACACCAGAGCCAACTCATTGGCCTACTGATCCCAATCGACTACCTGATGTCTTGGATTTCTTCATTACAAAAGGACTGTCCAGACTCTTTATGTCTATAGAATCATGCCTCGACACTTCTACTAACCATGTTCCAATTATACTGACAGCCAGCACCATGATTATAAATAAGGAAAAGAGGCCAAGACTGTATAACAAGCATACAGACTGGGATTCATTTTATGATATAGTGGACAAAACACTGAACCTTCAAATTCCTTTAAAGTCGGCAAGTGATATATACCATGCCACCCAAGACTTCATACTCAAAATTCAATCTGCATGTTGGCAATGCACAGCAGAACCGACTACCGAGTCGCCAAGACAAAATACTGTGCCATGGGATATTAGACAAGACATAGTAAATAAAAGAAGGCTGAGAAGGATCTGGCACAATAGTCGGCATCCTGATGATAAGAGAGCGCTTAATAAAGCCGTAAGAGAATTGAAGGATAAGTTAAAGGCAATTCATAATGCAACATTGGAAACCTATTTAGAGTCACTAACTGCAAGTAAATCAACCGATTACTCATTGTGGCGTGCCTGCAAAAACTTTAACCAGCCACAAAACCCCAAACCTCCACTTCGTATACAAGGTAACAAATGGGCTAGATCAAAGTTGGAGAAAGCAGAGCTATTCGCAAATCACCTTGCCAAGGTATTTGCAGGTAATGAAAGTGATCCATCTTCTGATACTGAAATAGATGACATCTTGCAACAAGACTTTCAGCTGGACCTGCCTTTAAAAGCTGCAACACCTCAAGAGATAGTTAGGCACATTAAGAGGATGGACAATAACAAAGCCCCTGGCTTTGATCTAATAGACAAGAAAGTACTCACAGCACTTCCGCGAAAAGGAATAGTGTATGTCACTATCTTGTGTAATGCAATCATGAGAATTGGGTATTTCCCAGCACTGTGCAAAGTATCGCAAATCATAATGATTCAAAAGCCAGGTAAACCACCTCATGACGTAACATCATATAGACCGATAAGCCTACTGCCTATAATATCCAAACTCCTTGAAAAAGTGCTACTTCAACGCCTATTGAGTGCTCTGTCTGAAAAAAAAAATATCCCCGACCACCAGTTTGGATTCCGACAGCAACATGGTACAATAGAGCAAATTCACAGAGTCTGCCATGTTATAAGATCAACACTGGAAGAAAAGCAATACTGCTCCTCAGCTTTTCTTGATGTCCAACAGGCGTTTGACAAGGTCTGGCACAAAGGTCTTATGTGCAAGATCAAACAACAGTTGCCTCACACCTTCTACTGTATATTAAACTCATACTTGTCAGAAAGGATATTTCAGGTAAAAGAAGATGATACTACGTCAAAATTCCATACTATTCAAGCTGGAGTACCACAAGGCTCAGTTCTGGGACCTGTACTATACACAATGTACACTTCGGACTTACCACAAAACTTGGGAGTGACTGTTGCAACTTTTGCCGATGGTACAGCAGTTCTTGTTGTCAACAAATGTCCCGTAGAGGCCTCAAAAGCACTACAACACAGCCTGAACAGAATTAGTGAATGGCTCAAAAAATGGAAAATTAAAGTTTGTGCAGCAAAGTCAGTGCAGGTAACATTCACCTTAAGAAAAGAGAATTGCCCACCAGTTACCCTGGCTGGCAGCCAACTCCCCCACCAGGAATCGGTGAAATACGTAGATATGCATTGGACCGCAGATTGAATTGGGAGAAACATCTAGCTACCAAAGGAGATGAGCTAAACCTAAAATTTAGAGGGTTCAACTGGCTACTCGGTCGAAATTCCAGATTATTACTGGATAACAAACTCTTCATCTACAAGACGGTACTCAAACCTATATGGACCTATGGTATTCAACTCTGGGGATCAGCCTGCAACTCCAACATTACAATGATCCAAAGAACTCAAAATGGCATCTTTAAGCACTTAGCAAATGGACCATGGTTTATAAGGAATGAGGAGTTACATAGGTACCTGCAAATTAAGACTGTAAAAGAGAAAATAGGATCTTACAGCTCAAAATACAAAACAAGGCTAAAAAATCATCCTAACAAGCTGGCAGTGCAACTCACAACTTCCCAAGACAGAGGACAACTAAAAAGACGCAAAATCATGCAACTGGATAGTCTTGAGTAGCAGACTATAAATCATTTAAAGGGTTATGTCCTAATGGGGATGAACTCGACATGCCAATCTGCTCACTACACATCTGCTCATAGTCAACGACTGATTGCATGATAATCACAAAAAAAAAAAAAAAACTTTACACAGAGTTAAAGGCATTGCATGTTGAGTGGCGGAACTCAATGTTTTTCCTTGTACCAGAGCGAAATAATGAAAAAATTTAATATTTAAATTGTATTGAAAATATTAAATATTTCATTTCCTGGAGGGGGGATCAAACCCACAATCTGTCGGTTAAAGTCACATGCTTGTGCCGCTGCGCCACGACAGGCCTCGATGATAATGAATATCTTTAAAACGATATATTTATCAAACTTACTGTTAACTCAGCAGTAGCATCTGTTAGCGCATTTAGAGTGTATCCTATTTTAATACCTCTCTTTTTACATTCAGATAAATCTATGTGATCATAGCCCACTGATAGTGTTGCTACAACTTTTAGGTTTGGTCCTGCAGCATCTAATACTTCCTTGTTTATTTGATCTGGTATACAACAAAAAATGGCATCGGAACCAACAACTGATTTTACAAATTCATTGTGTGGTACAGGTGATGGTAAATGCCACATTTTGACATCAAATCTGAAAAAAAAAGAACATGATGTCATGTTATTATTTCCTATTATTAACATACTCTATTTAGATGTTCTTGGGAAAAACTATAACAAATGTACAATGTATATTGTTTCATTACACAATACTGAAATTACTGAATTATATATTATTTAAATAGTTATAGGTATAATATGATGATATACTAAAGAGAATGTAACAATACTTACTGTTTTTTAAGTATTTCGATACCACATTCTGGCATGTCAGATCGTGTGACATACACCTGAAACTTGCGACTACTCATGTTTCGTACTACTAACTTGCTCACGAGACCTTTACGAATGACACCAGTTATACAAGCGGTGGCCTTTTTATAAATCATGAATGTTCAATTTACTTTATCGTCGGTCTGTAAGCTATCTTCCGCAATGTCAAGGTCGTTGACTTCACGGCAGATATTTAGGTGGAGCAGCGTAGCTTTTATTTTCTTCCTTACCCTTGAAAAACGATGGTTTCGCAAAGTATATAGCCAAATGAAGAGTCGCTACAGTGCCCAATATCACTTTACCTTTCGTAGACTTAACAAATGACAGAACAGCAGACATAGTATAACTTATTTATAGCACAACTAAATTAATATAAGCACTAGAGGTTATCGGAAACTACGAGACCAGTAAAATATTAGATGTAAGTTTTTCCTTATCAATATAGAAGACTTTATCACATTTACGAATTCGCGCATGACATGTTTTAAGACGTATTTAATCTGACGTAATCTGTCACTGTCAATTGTCATTTTTCAGTTTCTACGTAAATGCCTGTTTCTAAAAGATCTAATAATATTATATCAGTATAAAAATGAAAATAAAATATTATATAAATGTTTAATAAAATATTATATAATATCCAAAAAGGACTAAAATAACACTACATTTGTGTGAATAAATAGTAAATTCGCCCCTACGCTTAAATAATTGCAATATGTAGTTTAACGTTTTTATTAATATTTTGCAGGAATTTAATTTTATATCAGTATTTTTAACATATATTCTATAATCCAATGAATAGTGCATTAAGTATAATATTTCAATAAAGAAATATGTTAACATAAATTTTGGTTAATATTTTGCTTTTTTTTTGGTAACTTAAAGATGGTATGGTATGGTATGATTCGTTGGTTATGACGTTTCGAGCGTGCCAGTTGAGCACATATCACTTCGCCAATGTCAACTTAAAGATGTCGAATCTATAAAAATAAAAAAAAAATAAAACAATTGAGTTACAAAGTTTCACCAAAAAGCCGACTAGCGTTCATTAATTGTTTAACCTTAACGATAAAAATAATGAGTCGCATTTAATAAATATAACTCAGCTTCACGCTGTATCCCGCACCTGGCAGGGTAGGCAGAGGGAACTTGGGAACATAGTGTTAAGAAACTGCATTCCGCGGAATTTGTGGTATTGCGTGTTGAGTGGCGAAACTCAACGCCGCGCTTTGCCCTGCACCGGAGCGAAGAAATGAAAACATTAAATATTTAAATTGAAAATATTAAATCTTTCGTTTTCTCGAGTATGGATCGAACCCACAACCTGTTGGTTACAGTCACACGCTTCTGCCGCTGAGCCACGTCAGGCCTTAATAAATATTAAACAAATAAAAAAAATAACGCCTGTAAGCGTAAGATAATAACTGGTATGTTTAAGTTATTGAACTTAAGTGTTTTAAATATTTTTATTGTCTTATAAATAGGCGACGGTAACTATTATTGATAATGGTATTAACTGTCTAGTAAATTACAAGTTGTAATGGGAAAGAAATATCATACCTTATTGAAGAAATTTAAAGAAAGTACCTATGCATTAAAAGAAACTTGCTAAAATTGCATAAATAAAACAAAAAACTTACGTAGGTAAAAATTGCTCAAAATCATTAAGTGGGATTGAACCCACAACCTGGCTTGGTTTTATATCCCTGTGCCAAGACTGACTTCGAGAATAATAAGGCATTATTTATATTTCAATATCAATATAAAAGAGTTTGACGCATTCGCGCGGCGCGTAGTCTGACTGTAAGTTCTAGGATCGATCCCTACTCAGGGGCTATGTAACTATCATATTTAAATTAACGCCTTGTCTACCAGTATCGAATAAATTCGTAGTTCAACCTCAAACTTTAGTTGAGGATGAACGGACGCTTATGCCTACCCAGAATGTGTGTGTTAAAAAGGTTTGTTCAACTTTTGAACAAAATAGATATCATATAAAAATTAACAGCAACTTCACGAATTACTATTACTATAAATAAGACAGTGTAATTATTTTTATCGCGAAAAAAAAACTAATTAGCAACTTTCATTGTGGATATTCACTTTCAGACTTCTCGACGAAATGCGAGCGGAATGTAGTGTTAGACTTTCTTCGCAAAAACTGAACGCAGATAAAGTATATCGATACAGCCAGCACAGAGTAGGTGAAGTCACCTACTCTTGAAACCTGGAAAGTTGCTATAAATAAATTATTATTAATTATTATTATTAGAAGTAGTACGAGAAAGTAATTAAATTAAATTTAGCACTAATTAGCCGCACATACCTTCATAGATGCGTCATTCAGACTTTATTTTAGTATGTTTATAGGTACTCGTAACGTAAAGTCATCTTTTTTTTAATTATATACGAAATAAGCGCTATTGGTTTTTAGAAACATATTTGTAGAGTAAATAATATAAATTATTTACTCTACAAATATGTTTCTGAGGCCTGTCGTGGCGCAGTGGCACAAGAGTGTGACTGTAACCGACAGGTTCTGGGTTCGATCCCCAGTCGAGGAAATGAAATATTTAATATTTTCAATTTAAATATTTGATATTTCATTTCTTCGCTCTGGTAATAAGGCAAAGGGCGGCGTTAAGTTCCGCCACTCAACACGCAATGCCTCAAATTCGGCGGAAAGTGGGGAACGGAAGTGGAACGGAGTGTCATAACACTAGGTTTCACTTCCGTTCCCTCTGCCTACCCTGCCTAGTGCGGCATACAGCATGAAGCTAAAAAAATAATAATAATATAAATTAATGTCAGTTCAAATTTCAATACGTCCGCAATAATAATTTTGACAATTTCCTTCACAGCTTTAACGATAACGATATTACTTCTCTTATGAACTGCGTTGTTATTAAAATTATTCAAACATTTTTATATTGCAGTGAATGTTTTCTTTTTCAATTATGTTGAAATACAATTCAGAACAGAATCATTATCAGGGCCGGATCTACCTAAGGGCTGCTTGGGCTGCAGCCCAGGGCCCCGAGGTTACAAGGGGCCCCCAGACCCCGCTAAAAACAATAGGTGAAAAGGGTCATTCATGGCAAAGTCCCATACTTCACTTTTCATTCACTTTACCTGACACCAATTTGAAGCGTCTATGTATGAAATAAATGTTAAAACGTAGGGGTTTTAGTATATAAACAAGATTTATTAAGATTTTTTTTTCAAGAAAGCCGGGAAATGAAGATGTTAGGATTTTTAATATTATCGATAAATAATCGATTTTTAGGACCAAGAAACTGTGTATTTAGTACAGAACCCTTTATTATCGAATTTTGTTTTTTTTTCTGTTTCAATAAAAACCGCAAAATATACCTATATTTTTTGTACCTAATCTCATTGTCATTGTCTTTTTGTGCAATAAAGAATATATAATAATAATATATCGTTATAGAAACAGTTTTTTTACATGGCTGTTAGTTGTGTACTTATATAGGCCCCTAAGTAGTTTCAGCCCAGGGCCCCACAAACTCACGATCCGCCCCTGATCATTATTCATATTTAACCAATTTTTGTTACCAATGCACTGGTAATTATAGATTAGAATCTAAAATAAACGACATAAATGGATAGACTTCAAGCTAATAAAATTGGGAAGGTTATTTTATTTGGAAAATAGTAAACGGACAAAATACAATAGTGATACAGGGATAATGCTTGTTATAATTGTTTCTTGAGATTACTCCGTTGTGTTTTGAATTTTCCTCACTCTGAAATTAAGACATCGAGTTCTGCTACTCAGCACGCAATGCCTCGAAGTTCGTCGGTAAGCTGCCATATATTTAGAGACAGTTTTGACTATACACTACTTAAAGCAAACAAAAATTCATCGGAAATGAAGTAGAAAATTTTCTAAAATGCACAAAAAAAGACAATAATAAAAAATATAAGTTCCTGCAACTAATCTACTCTGTGTTTTATATATTTAAGACTTAACGCACAAAATAATTTCGTCGACGGTGATGCGGATCGGTGAAAAAATTGCTTTCTATTAGATAATTAGTGAATTTTTACACGAACAACCAAACGACGCGAGGAAATGTGAGATTAATGTGGTATAGGAATGAAACGTATTTCAGTTAATTTACAACATTTTGGTGAGGAATTCGGCTTGAGACAAGAGAAATGGAATCTGAAATACAAATAAATTATTAGCTTTTTAAATAAGCGGGTAAATTATATAGTTAATCTAATTTTATACTTAATATTAAGCTGTGGTCTGACCAGAATAGTCTAGTGTCCACTTCAGAAATTTTAGTTTGTTTTAACTTAACTTAGCTTCACGCTGTATCCCGCACGAGGCAGGGTAGGCAGAGGGAACCCGGGAACCTAGTGTTAAGACACTCCGTTCCACTTCCGTTCCCTACTTTCCGCCGAATTTGAGGAATTGCATGTTGAGTGGCGGAGCTCAACGCCGCACTATGCTTTATTACCAGAGCGAAGAAATGAAACATTAACTATTTAAATTGAAATTGCGATCACACTCTTGTGCCGCTGCGCCACGACAGGCCTTATTTAGTTTATTTTAGTAATAAAAAATTAACTCTGCTCTAAAGCCAACTTATTGGTTATAATTGTATTAAGATTTTAAAGACATAGTGAACTATACTGAACAGAAACGACAGGGTCAATACATTATAGCTTTTAGAATCTTTATTTTTTTCGTTTTCTCCACCATAGTGAGGAACCGAACGGAGTGCCTTACCACTAGGTTCCCAAGTTCCTTCTGCATACCCACTAATAAACAGTATACGGCGTGAAGCTGAGAAAAAAATATTAATAAAAAATTTAATCTTTGTAAAAATGATAAAAAATATTTTAATCTAATTCAATTGACATACCGTTGTCATATAGGTGTTAACTAAATTCATTTCGTAAGATTTGGCAAAAAAAAGCTAGAAATTTTATTCGTATAGGTGAGCCAAGGCCGTTTAGAACGACCAGGATCGTGTGCGAGAAAAATGTAGGTGTGACAGCGCATAACTCCCGAACAAACGATTAAATGAGTAAAGCTTGTGTACCATAGTGAAGGTTTTTATCTAGGATATCAAAGCTCCCAGATTTTTTCATATTTAGCTTTACGCCGTATCCCGCACATGGCAGGATAGGCAGAGAGAACTCGGAAACCTAGTGTTAAGACACTCCGTTCCACTTCTGTTCCCCACCTTCCGCCAAATTTGAGGCATTGCGTGTGGAGTGGCGGAACTCAACGCCGATGGATACATTGTTTTCTTATTCCATATTAATTTCTTCCGACGTTATTTTATTAAATTGAATATATATTTTTTTTAAAGTCAGCAAAAGAGCTATCGCCTATATATTTTATAAAGTACCGGATCATATTTCCTTTTGAATTTAAACTACAAATATTTATAGTTACCTGAATTATGGATTGTATATAAAAATTCTTATTTACAAATGTAAATTAAATATTAAATAAAGAAATACATTATTAGATGTATTGTTGGCAGATATATTTATATACCTGCCACCAAGGAAGCTTGCTGCTTACCGTTTATAACGAAAACGTGAAAAACATGAAAAACATGAAAACATGAAAAATATATTAAAAAAATGTGATATAATTACCTCGACGTCCTTATTACATTAGGAGACTTACTGTACCTAATATATATATATATATATATATATATATATATATATATATATATATATATATATATATATATATATATATTATATATATATATATATATATATATATATATATATATATATATATATTATATATATATATATATATATATATATATATATATATATATATATATATATATATAATATATATATATATATATATATATATATATATATATATATATATATATATATATATATATATATATATATATATATATATATATATATATAATATATATATATATATATATATATATATATATATATATATATATATATATATATATATATATATATATATATATATATATATATATATATATATTAGGTACAGTAAGTCTCCTAATGTAATAAGGACGTCGAGGTAATTATATCACATTCACGACTATAATAACAAATGCCACTATGAAATGAACAAAAAATGTGAATATATATATATATATATATATATATATATATATATATATATATATATATATATATATATATATATATATATATATATATATATATATATATATACATATATATATATATATATATATATATATATATATATATATATATATATATATATATATATATATATATATATATATATATATATATATATATATTCACATTTTTTGTTCATTTCATAGTGGCATTTGTTATTATAGTCGTGAATGTGATATAATTACCTCGACGTCCTTATTACATTAGGAGACTTACTGTACCTAATATATATATATATATATATATATATATATATATATATATATATATATATATATATATATATATATATATATATATATATATATATATATATATATATTCACATTTTTTGTTCATTTCATAGTGGCATGTGCTATTGTGGTCGGAGCAACAAAAAACCATTGCCTATAAATAAAGATATAGCGTCGTCACATTAACAATCTTTAAATTAAAATAGTTTCAAAGACTTAAGAGTGTGATGGACTACTGAGCTAAGGTATGGCTTGAATGGCATATTAAGTTACTCTCGTACACTGTGAAGTAAGCAGTGTACGTGTACCTATTTATAGACAGCTAAATCAGAATATTTGCATTTTAACGGTTAATGTGGCTTAATTTTTAGATCTTATTATTTTTCTAAGACATACTCAAAAAAATCAATCTATCGATTGAATCTTGATATAATGAATTTAAAAATATTAAATTTCATAATAATTTATATAACAAGATAGGCCTGAGGCTCGTGCTCGAAGCGTGTGACTGTAAACTCGACCGATGGGGTTCAGTTCCCACTCGAGGACATAAATTATTTAATATTTTCAAATAAAATATTTAAAATTTCAAACGACATATTCGACATTTTCATTTCTGCATTCAGGTAACAACACTAAGCGCGGCGTTGAGTCCCGCCACTCTATCGCAATGCCTTATGTTCAAAGGATATTTTGGAACGGAATGGAGTGTCTTTACACTTTAGGTTCTCAAGGTTCCTCTATATACACTGCCATGTGCGGGATAAAGCGTGAAGCTCAAAAAAAAAACAAAATAAGTACAAGTAAAGTCAAAGCATCAAGTAGGAATCCAGCTGTGTCCACTTATGACGTGACGATACTTCACACTATTGGACTTAATTCTTTTTTTTTTAAATAATTTGCTAATAATCTCGTTCAGAAGAAAACGATAAACAGTCATAAGTCATTCTGACACAAAATTTATCAATTTTAAGGTAGCAGTTTTGCTAATGTACTGTGGGGGTAGCTGCACTGTACCATTTTTTGAAAGCTGCATCTAATACTGCAGCACAGCTTGTTTTCCAGTTTCCGCCCGATTCGAATATTATAATTAAAATGTTTATTTAATAACCGAGAGGTTCATTTTGATTGGCGAAACTCAACGCACATTTTTGTGCCATAATATTATGTAAATACGCCAAGAAGCGAGATGTAGATATATGTACGATTAGATAAGCCAAGAAGTGAAAAAACAAGTTAACAGCGTAAGGATTAGAATATTATATATATAATAAATGTTTCTTTTACGTAATTTTATTACAATTTATATAATTTACAACTTTCTTCGAATATGTAACGCTTGTAGAAATGAATAACGTGAGACTAGTTAAGATAATTATTATTTTTTGTGTTATACACAGTATCTACATAAGTTTATATACAACTTCTGTTGTTTCTATGGCAGAAGGAACCGTTATTATCATAGCTTTAATCTGTCAGACTAGAGCACGATGCAAGAAAGGAGTTAAAATAAAAAAATATATGTTCTTTTCAGCTTCACGCTATATCCCGGTCATGGCAGGATAGGCAGAGGAATCTCAAGAAAATAGTATTAAGACACTTTCGTTCTCCACTTTCTGCCGAATTTGAGGCATTTAATATTCAATTTGAAAATATTAAATATTTTACCTTCTCGAATGAGGACTGAACCCACAATATGTTGTTTATTGTCACACGCTTGTGCCCCTGCGCCACGATAGGCCTCGTATTTTTCAATGCTAAAATAATATAACAAGCGTAGAACGGAGTAGTAGTAGTCTTAACACTTCCCAAGTTCCCTCTGCCCATCCTCCTAACGAGAGATACAGCTCATAACTTTATTTTCTATACCTTATTTAAACCATCTTTTTCTGAATTGAAATCTAAAATGATTGTACAGTATTATCGCTATTTAATTATATTTGGATACTTTCTAAAAATTAGCTAAGGGTTTGGTTTTAATAACCATTGCTTTCATGGTCCAATCTACTTCCCACGCCACTGTTCGACGTTCCGTTTCACCTGAATAAACGTTAACGGTGTGTACGCACTAGATATCGCACAGTTTCATAACTATGGTTTTCCATAGTTAATCTAGAGAACGCTACTACTATAGTAATAATTGTATTTCTGATTAAAAAAACATCGTTGCTTGATTGGAACCCGCGCTATTAGAAACGTCTTTGTCACTAGGACATATTTTAATCCTATCATATAATAAATTTATAAACATTAAAATGAAGATGGCTTCTTAATTTTGATGTGAAAAATTAGAAAATGTATCTTATTTTATAACTATTATTTGAGACGCTATATTAAGAGAACCAACGCACACTATTTATTGACGAAATTAAGTTCTTCCAAATGAAATTTGGCTCGAGCGATAAGTTTAAGGTAATATTTACATCTTTGCATATCGAAGACAGCATAATAATATTTAAAATATAACAATGTCATCTCGCAGCGGTACAGCGTCTGGCTGTAAAGTGTGGGTTCGCTTCCTAAATAGGGGGAATTATTGTGGTTACCTCTCCCTGGCAAAAAGACAACACGCGGTGTTGTGTTCCGCCTTAACATATCAAAAGAATGTCTTGTGAATTTTTCGTCTGTACCTACTTAGGGATGCCCTCTGTGGTGCCTTTTATAATATGTATGTGGTGCCTTTTATGTATGTGGTGCCTGTAAAGTGTGGGTTCGCTTCCTAAATAGGGGGAATTATTGTGGTTACCTCTCCCTAGCAAAAAGACAACACGCGGTGTTGTGTTCCGCCTTAACATATCAAAAGAATGTCTTGTGAATTTTTCGTCTGTACCTACTTAGGGATGCCCTCTGTGGTGCCTTTTATAAGTATTTTATAAGCAGTACAAAATAACGTATTGTAACTATTCAATAATAGATAAATCAATCTAGAAAATAGATGCAGGCTGAATAATATACGCATTCGATAGCGTTTATAGAGGTAAATAAATGGTAGAGGCACTGTTAATGTTTGCCAAGTGTTACACGTGATAAGAATTCATTAGATAGGTAGCTTGTTGTAAGATAACTTAAAATTACCCGCATTCTTGCAGCTAAATACGAGATATCCTTTAGGAAATATATATATATATATATATATATATATATATATATATATATATATATATATATATATATATATATATATATATATATATATATATATATATGTATATATATATATATATATATATATATATATATATATATATATATATATATATATATATATATAAAAAGTTCAGTTTCCTCGATACCTAGTGTTAAGACACTACCCAGTGTTCCCTTGTTGACCAAGTGTGTCGAGTGGCGTAAGTTATCGCCGTGCTTGGTCTAATTTGCTTTCAATCTTAAATATTTCAGGATAGGTAGGATATGCAACAAGGACCTGGTAGCCATAACTGGATAATAACGTTATTTTTATACTAATATGTTTGATTATCATTTTAAGAGGAGGTTATGAACACAGTATTTTATATTATATTTATGTATTATTTAATATTTTCAAATTAAACATTTACTGTCTTTTTATTTTTGTCGCTCTGGTCAAAAGATAAAGCGCGGCGTTAAGGTCCGTCACTCTAAATACAATGCCTCTAATTCGGAGGAAAGTGGGGAATGGAACGGTGTGTCTTAACACACAATCTCAAATTCTCTGCCTACCCTGCCATGTACGGGATACACCATGAAACTAAAAAAAGAGCCACAAACATCTATTATTAGTACTTATTATATTAATAATAGTTACAAAGACTTTTCAATCACATTTTTTACTAAATAAAGCTATATAACAATTTCAAATTAATGTATAAATTCTAAATTGAATTGAACCTTATTACGAAAATGATAAGGTTTATTTTCATATTTACTAATCATTGCGTGTGTCGGAATGCATCGGCGCGTGCTTCCTCGCGGAAGGTCTCTATCAAGGCTTTTGTATGTGGCCATTATAGCTTTTGTGTTAAACGTTTTATGTCTATTACTGATTGTATGTGGCTGCTGTGATTTTACATTGATTTGAGATTTGGCACAACTGATATCAAAAAGAAATATAAATAATATATATTCTTTCATTACAGCTCTGTAGGTCTGTTCATCTGTCAATATTTTTTTTCTCAAAATCAGTAAGACAAGTTCCGTTCCTGTTGACGTACAATTATAGAGTCCTTGGTGGGCAAGTTTGAATTCCACTTGGTGTTTTTTGTTTACTATAGTAAATATAGTAAATAGTTTAGTTACTATAGTAAATACTACTTATAATAACGTAACTGATCGCTGTCTGTACATGGAAGATATATTAAAAAAATATTATGTACCTTTATCAATGTAATAAGGCCCAAAATAGTGATTTTTTATAAAAAAAAATCTGTTTGTCTGTTTATGTTTGTTTGCCTGCGCGCTTGTAAGCGCTGATCTCAGAAAAGGCTAGCCAAATTTAAATGCATTTTCCGTCTTTTCTATTGGAAACCTTCCTTCAAAATTTAGTGTTTATTATATTTAAAATGGGTTGATAAATAAAAAAGTTACGTTAATTTAAAATATAAGACAGACGAGTTTTATTTTATTAATGTACCGGATATTTTAGTTTTTAATGTACACATATTGTTTTTAAAGGAATAACTTTATTCTAACAAGATAGCCTGATTTGAGGCCTATCGTGGCGCAGCGACACAAGCGTGTGACTGTAACGCAGTATTTAATATTTTCAATTTTAATAATTAGCTTTCTCATTTCTTTGCTCTGGTAACAAGGCAAAGCGCGGCGTTGAGTTCCGTTACTCAACAGGAAATACCTGGAAAGTGGGGAACGGAGTGTCTTAACACTAGGTTAATATTTTCAATTTTAATATTTAATTTTCTCATTTCTTCGCTCTGGTAACAAGGCAAAGCGCGGCGTTGAGTTCCGTCACTCAACAGGAAATACCTGGAAAATGAGGAACGGAGTGTCTTAACACTAGGTTCCCAAGTTCCCTCTGCCTACCCGGCCACGTGCGGGATACAGCGTGCTGCTGAGAGAGAACAAGAAAGTAAACAAAGATACAGACGTCGTGAGACCCTATTGTCTAATAATCATAGACCCAAATTAAGCTACACGTGGTAATATTTAATGGTGGCAGATTTTACTTTACTCTTGCTCGCTAAATGGTTTCGAATTTTTTATTATTATTTTCTATTATTAAAATTTAAGTAAATATATTTGTTTTCAACTTTACCTCATATCCTAGTAGGAAAGGCCAGTGTAAGTTGGATGGAACACTCTGTTCCCATATAGACACTTTCGTATTTCATTTTCCTCCGAATGATGGCATTGAGTGTTGAATGTTGCAACTTAACGCCACACTTAATCTTGTTGGACGAGGCGAGGAAATGATAATTCTACCCACAACACCCTGTTGCATTGACAGACGCATGCTTATTATTACATCTCATGAATAAATCATAATGGAGGCCTGTCGTGGCGCACAGGCACAAGCGTGTTACTGTAACCAACAGGCTGTGGGTTCGATCCCCACTCAAACGAAATAATTAATATTTTCAATTTAAATATTTAATGTTTTATTGCTTCGCTCTGGTACAAGGCAAAACGCGGCGTTGACTTCCGCTACTCAAAACGCAATGCCTCAAATTCGGCAGAAAGTGGGGAACAGAAGTCTTAACACTAGGTTCCCAAGTTCCCTCTGCCTACCCTTGAGAACAACTTTTACAATATCATAGTTTTTCTCTTTTGCAAAAGTTACTCCATAAATAACATTTCGCTCCAGTACAAGGAATGAAAGTTGTTGTTTTTCTAGTTACATAATTTAAAATTCTTTACTTGAAACTAAGTCAAGAGAACCAGCAATACTCGTGTATCTCGAATATCGTCACATTTTTATTATCGAGACTTCTCCAATACTAGTTTTTCTTCCAATGACTTCAGTGTTTATACCACACGTTCGTTAGTTCGAAAGTTCTCTTTGTATTTATTGAATTTTCACATCGCTTTGGTAGAGTTGGTTGGAATGCCACAATTTTTGTAATTCTGGATAAATTATTCTATTTTTACATATCTTTCATACTATTAAAACCTATTTAGCTTGAATGGAATATTTTTAAGAGAGCTAATTGAAGAAATCATTTAGATTAGCGTTTGGCAAGAAGCGTCAAATCTTTTTGTCGCATATTCTGTATCTATAAGCTGGCTTGTCCACAAGATTAAAGTCGCTATACTTGCTATGTTAGGTACATAGTACTCGTATATAGCTGTTTATTTGAAGGATAAATCAGTAAAGGAAACAAAGTTACCAACGTTCCTTAAAAATCTTGTACGTTGAAGTAGTAATGGGCTAGACACATCTGTCGAAATTCGTAACGTAACGTGCCCTTCAGGGCCAAGGATCTTATGAAAACTGATGAAGACCGGAAGTAAGAGCTTCGTCCATCAGCGAATACAAACTGGCTAAGTTTACAAATCTTCCAATTGGATTCAATATTTTACGTTTTACATATTACTTCGAAATTTATAAAAATATCAGCTAAGCCATGGCTTATAACTTGAATTTTAATATTAAATTAAGCTTATATTGAATGGTGTGAATATAATACTTCCATTCCCCACTTTCCGCCGAATTTGAGGCATTGCGTGTTGAGTGGCGGAACTCATCGCCGCGCTTTTGCCTTATTACCGGAGCGAAGAAATGAAACATTCAATATTGAAATTGAAAATATTAAATCTTTAATTTCCTCGGCCGGGGATCGAACCCAGAACCTGTCGGTTACAGTCACACGCTTGTGCCACGACAGGCCGCCGATTTTAGTTGAGTTACTCAATACCCATTGTCTAATTGCAACATGCTATTTAAGAATAAAGAATCAACCTGAAACGAGTAGAATTTGTACTTCACAATCTGACAGTGCAACGACAGCTTCATATTTTAATAGTATGTAGGTATTTTTATCTCAGCAATAAGTCAGGTTTAGTTTATTTACTCTTTAATTCAATGTTTTATCTGTGCTCATTTCGCGTTTTGGCCTTTACATTATTATTCTTCAAATAATATACAACCTTAAAGGCTTAAGTGTTGTCACGTGTAGATAAGATAAAAATGCAGATGACTTTAACTAGATTTATCATCTGGTGACTTGATCCTATGGATTGTTTTGTAGACATTTTTTATTGAATGGCGGAACTCAACACAGGGAAATGAAAAGGAATCATCTCATAGGGTCGGGATCGAGCCC
Source organism: Eueides isabella (assembly GCA_019049475.1). Classification (NCBI taxonomy): domain Eukaryota; kingdom Metazoa; phylum Arthropoda; class Insecta; order Lepidoptera; family Nymphalidae; genus Eueides; species Eueides isabella. The sequence continues at coordinate 11,174,026 of CM032399.1, forward strand.
ATGTTTTTTTTTATTGCTATTTATTGTTTATAACGCCTGTTGTTTATATTTTTTAATAAGGATATTTTAAAATTATGTATAGGTATTTTAGATTTTTTTAATTTGGATTAAGCTCCAACTAAATATATTAATAATCCTTTTTGCTATTCTATTTGAGTTTAAAATATTAAAAAATCGAAAAAAGTTGATAGACCAGCTACTTTTTTTTAGCTTTATCTCGAATATGGTTGAGATACCCTTCCCGCTAGTATTGGACATATGATTCCCTTTGTGAAATCTTGAGAGCTATGTACTTAATAATATAGAATTATTCAGTTTTGAAATGACTTGCGAATTTAAGGCATTGTGTGCGAGTTGAGTGGCGGAATTAAACGCCGCGTTCATTTCCTCAAGTGAAGATCAAACCCACAACCTGTCGGTTACACTCACACGCTTGTGCCGCTGCGCCACGACAGGTCTCACAAAATATAAAAATAAAACATTCATGTGAAAACAACAAATTATAAGTAAATATTATATTTTATGTTGCTCCATAAAATTTAATAATTTTATTATTATTATATTATAACACGAGCTCGTCTGCCGGAAACGATGTTGGAGGCCGGATTTTGGAGCGAGACGGTGATATAACAAGTTCAGTATCAGGTTTTGCATAATTCGGCACATAGGGCTGACAAAGACAGCATAATTAAGTTAATTATACTAAAATATTTTTTATTTAAATTCTCGAATTCATTATACAATGATTTAATTATGCTTTTCCATTTATCTTTTGAATTACTTTAGTTTGTCGGGGTTGGTATATCACTGAGTTCTTCATGTTACAGATTTTGAGTAATTATTAACTAACCTAAAAGAATGAAGAAGTGAGGCCCTGTCGTGGCGCAGCGGCACAAGCGTGTGACTGTAACCGACAGGTTGTGGGTTCGATCCCCACTCGAGGAAATGAAATATTTAATATTTTCAATTTAAATATTTAGTGTTTTGATTTCTTCGCTCTGGTACAAGGCAGACCGCGGTGTTGAGTTCCGCCACAAACACGCAATGCTTCAAATTCGGCAGAAAGTGGGTAACGGAGTGTCTTAACAATGGGTTGTTGGATGTTGCCTCTGCCTGGCCTGCCATGTGCGGGATATAGCGTGAAGCTGAGTATGAGTATGAGAGAGTACCTAAAAGAAAAGTATTTAGAATTTAAATCTCAAATCTAGAACTTGGTGAATTTTAAGCAATATTTCCAATTTTCAAAAAATCTTACTTTTAAAATTATGTGTTACGTGGTGGATATCAACGCCACGTTTTGACCACGTAAATAATTTACTTTCTCAAGGGAAATAATTAACTATAGTTAGCTTCGTATATATTTACAGTAATTAGCAAAAATCTATTTAGCTAAGAAAGTATCTTTATCTTCATTCAATACGATAGGAACGATATGCAATAAAAAAATAGTTATAAACTTGTCAAAACACATTATAACAAAGAATGGCTTGCTAGTCTCCATTTTATTTTTAAATTCATAATTAATATACATATAACTACCAAAATATCTGTATTATTAATTTCATACTTTAGCATTGGCACAAAGTAGCGGGAGACCACTAGTCTTCAAGCAAACTGCGTTTCTCAAGGACATATCAAAACTCAGCTTTCTACTCCGCACAATTCCGACATTGAGTTGTCTGTTAGTCACTCATTACGGATTTTTTATATTAAAATAATTTCCGAAGAAAACTTTTTAGTATTTCTTTATATATATTTTATAACTTCAAGTATTATCGAGGCCTGTCGTGGCGCAGCGGCACAATAGTGTGACTGTAACCGACAGGTTCTGGGTTCGATCCCTAGTCGAGGAAATGAAATATTTAATATTTTCAATTTAAATATTTAATGTTTCATTTCTTCGCTCTGGTAATAAGGCAAAGCGCGGCGTTGAGTTCCGTCACTTAACACGCAATGCCTCAAATTCGGCGGAAAGTGGGGAACGGAAGTGGAACGGAGTGTCTTTACACTAGGTTCCCGGGTTCCCTCTGCCTACCCTGCCTCGTGCGGCATACAGCGTGAAGCTGAAAAAAAAAGTATTACATGCCAGCCCTATCAAAATCGACGTGGGGCGCAGTGAGGCATGCATCCATTCTAATTGCCGCCAGCCATTTTACGAGTGTAATTCACTCGTTCCGCTATACTTTGATTATTTCGGCTGTACAGCCACTTTGCGTTCATTGTCATCTTGTCATAACATAATATGAACACTCGCAGTTTTATTATACCTACACTATACTATATATTTATTATTTTATAAAATGTTCCGAGATAACAGGTTCAAAACCTTAATGTACTTTTGTAGGAATTGAAAATACGAAATATTTTGTTGTTGTTGTTGTTGTTTGTTTTTGGTCACAATAATAAAATGTTGTGTTAAGATATCGGCTATTCACGGTTACAAGTAAATTGCGGTTGAAGTTATAAATTAAATTAAAAAAGGAGAGATGTTGCTTTTGGGAAATATATACAAATATTATGGTTCTTGTCCTGGTGTTTTCTGGGTCTTTTAGCTCAATGGTATAAAATAAAGACTTGTATTTTAAAACAATGATATATATCAATAATGAAATTCAACAAGTTGTTCAATCAGGTGCTGCCATTCTTCCACAACCAGTCACAACGTGAAGAGTATAAAACATTAAAAATTTAAATTTATTCTACAGCGATAGAGCATTTCCTTTGATTTTAATATTATTACAGACAATGAACTTTGGCATAAATATTTATTAGGCTTATTTTCAATGACTAAGGCTGGCTTTAAAGTATTTGTTGAGCCATGACAGGAAGTCAATACAAAGATGCGTATATATTATTTTATTAAATCTATTTTAAAGTAAATATACTAAAAATTAAAATTATTCAAAGAAAAAAGTGTGTCTTCTCGGCTTCACGCTATATCCCTCACATTTCAGGGGAAGGCAGAGGAAACTTGGGAACCTTAGTGTAAGACACATTCGCTCTCCACCAACACTTGTTTGTTTTTTTTTATATATCTGATTGTAAAAACTTTTTAATCTGCAGAAGGACATGATCTTACAGCAGGTTTTCTCAACACGGATAACTTAATTAGGATTTAACTTGAATAAAAGAAAGAATTAAGGCTTTTCCTTTTCAAAATTGAGCATAAAGTAGGAAACGGAGTGTCTTAACACTAAATTCCCTGTGCTTACCCAAATATATTAAGTATAAAAAATATGTATATATATTTATTTATTACAAAAAATACAAATAAATATATTAATAACCTTTTTCACCTACTTATTAGATACAGTATGAAAAAAAGAAAAAAAAATCAAAACAATTTGATCGAGAGACGCCGCACATATCAGTCCCGTGACATCAATCGTGTTCCATGAACTGCTCGATTGGCTCATGTGACTGTAAATTATTAGCGTATTATAAATAAAACAATATGTAGCTGTTCATTTCTTATAAATAATAGCCTATAAATGTGCTTGGAAAATTACTTGATACCCTTGATTGATGTTATTGACTTGTCAATTTAGGTTTTGACTAGACAATGACGCTTTTATTAAGAATAAGTAATAACGGTATAAATAAAAACATTTGACAATTTAGTGTTAAAAATACTTGGAATTGAACTTATTTTTTTTTATAGAAAAGACATGGCAAACGAGCGTATGGGTCACCTGATGGTAAGTGATTGTTCGCCGTGTGATTCCGGCTTAGAATAGGATCACCCTGGTACTGATAGTGTCGTAAGAGGCGACTAAAGTGCGTGTGGTAGAGTCACGTTGCCAGCAATGGCAACACGCATGGGCAGACTCGACCGGATTATTACCACCCCCGGCATTTAAGACCGGCGTTAAGTAGTGGCTTTGGCCACTGCGTTTCGCATTAGGTAATGCCGGGCCCCGGGGCCCCTTCCACCTTAAAGGACGGCAACGCTTCTGGAGTGTGTTGCCATTGCTGACTGCGTGACTCTCCCACACGTACTTCTCGGGTGATCCTATTCTAAGCAGGAATCACACGGCAAAAAACAACAATGAGACAACTTGTTTATTAGTAAAATCTACAATCTCTCAGCTTCACGCTGTATCCCGCACATGGCAGGTTGGGCAGAGGGAACCTAGTGTTGAGACACTCCGTTCCACTTCCGATCCCCAGTTTCCGCCAAATTTGAGGCATTGCGTGTTGAGTGGCGGAACTCTACGCCGCGTTTTGCCTTGTACCAGAGCAAAGAAATGAAATATTAAATATTTTAATTAAAAATATTAAATATTTCATTTCCTCGAGCGGGGAACGAACCCAGAACCTATCGGTTACAGTAGTCACCACTGCGCCACGACAGAAATTACAAATTTATAACTTTAATTGTGCATTAAGACGCATTGCATTCTGTAATGATTATTGCAAGGCGAGAGTCGGACTTACATAACCCGCTCTCGTATAACACTAATTAGCAAATATTAATTAGTCCGGTGAAATTTGTTAGCGTATCATTTTATATTTCAGCTTTTTGTACACTATTTTTAATAGTTTCATATTTAATTGACGTTGTTGTGGCGATTTTATGAGCGAACGATTACTTTTATTTATTTAATATTTATCAATTTATATATATTTTAAAGAGTATGCCGAGGGCCCGACTGACCGAGGTCCCAGATGTATCAGAGTAAATGCGACAATAGTAGGTTCGACAGACATTTGGAGGAATGAAATGTTTAATATTTTCATTTCTTCGCTCTGATAGTGCGGCATTCAGCACTCCATGTCTAGAAAATAAAAATGAACATTAGAAGTGGAAACGTCTTAATAGGGAGACTAGGTTCCCAGGTTCCCTCTGCTTACCCTGCCATATGTGGAACACTGTGTGAAGCAAAAATTAAATGAATACAGGACAATGTATGGATTTAAACTAATGTACGATTTGAGTTCTAGACATATATTTAACTTCATATGATGTATTCCGCATATAGCAATGTAGGCAGAGAACTTAGTATTTCTTAAACCACTCTATTCTACACTCTGAGGCGTTGCATTTTGACTGACAAGACTGCACAGCGCTTGGCAATGGGTATCGAACTCACAACCGTCACTTTTGCAGTTAGTCGCTGTGTAATAATAATAAATATAATCTTTCAATTTTTTTGTATACCATGTGGGGTGCTCACGAAGGTGTTGTATATATTTATGACATTTTATTTTTATTTCTTTGCTCTGGTAACAAGGCAAAGCGCGATGTTGAGTTGCCCCACTCAACAATCAATGCCTCAAATTCCGCGGAAAGTGGGGAACGGAATTGGAATGGAGTGTCTAACACTAGGTTCCCAAGTTCCCTCTGCCTACCCTGACATGTGCGGGATACAGCGTGAAGCTGAGTGAGTGAGTGAATAATAGATATGTAATTTTGCAACTTCTCACGGAGTTCTTGTACATATTTATGATATTATAAGCGTGGCAACTGCATCCTTAAGGTGTATCCTGCACATAACAGGGTAGGCTGAGGGAATCTGGGAACTGTAAAGTATATAACATAAAACATACAAGTTTTATAACTAAAATATTATTAGAAATTATATATAAATAAAGATCTATTAAGAATCGTGTTACGCAATTTCTTTTTAATTTAATCAGAAAGTTATATTTTTCGGATTAAAAATTCAAAATATATTTCGTTTTATATTAGTTTCTAAGAAAGTCTTTACAAGAAATCTGGTTTTTGTTCTTTAAAAAAAAGCATTTAAATACGTGTATTTTATCAATAACAGTAAAAGTTTCATGGTATAAAAAACTTACCGTTGTGTTACACCTGCAGTGATTATATAAAAGAAGTATTTTTTTAAAAGTATTTTTGTAATAAAAGAAATATTGTCGACTTTCTTAAACTAATAAAGTAATCGGAATTTGATAAAAACGCAGCTAAGAACAAGGGCTTCGATTAAATTAATCACACTCAAATCGGTGTATTCATTGAAGGGTCTAAGGTACCACACACAGACACACAGATTGGTTAAGCTTATAACCTTCCTACTTTCGCGATTAAAAAAAAAAACAACATGGATCTGAGTGGCATAATCATTGAACGTGACTTCTAATCATTAGTATTATTAAAAGTTTTTTTTTTTTATAATTTTCTATCAACTTGATAAATGGACTTTGTAACAAAATCTGAGAATATATAAATTTACATTATAGAGGTGTGGCGCAGCGGCACAAGCGTGTGACTGTAACCGACAGGTTGTGGGTTCGATCTCACTCGAGGAAATGAAATGTTTAATATTTTCAATTTAAATATTTTATGTTATCATTTCTTCGCTCTAGTACAAGGCAAAACGCGGCGTTGTGTTCCGCCACACAAATTTGACGGAAAATGGGGAACTTCTTTTAATATATTTTATATACAAGTCTGTTGTTTTCCTCCATTCCATTGTGAAAGTACTTTATCGGTGACCACATCAAGAAAAGTGATAAATAGAATGAAATCTATTAATATCGTACATTCTTGAAACGAGAAAAGAGCCACCTCTATGCACAAATCCTTCGATTAAAAAAACGACACTCAAATAATATCACCAGCCTTACAGGATAAGATGATCTCCTCAAATGGAAATCAATCAAAAAATATATTTATTTTTATTTACTTAAAATAAATGTTTCCTTTATAACAACAACTTACAAATATTGCGTATATGACATATGTAATCAATTTCAAACAACAATTGCAAGTATTTCATATATTGATAGACTTATGATGCTCTATTGTGGCTAATCTTGTCCGTCCATAGAGAATGTGTGATGAATGATCACCAATCTTATATGGCAAGTGACACAATATATAACAACGTAAATTGCATGGTATAGTAATATTTTGCATATAGCTATAGTGGGGCCAGTATATATTTTTAAAATGTTTAATAAGTATTCTTTTAAAATAGGTTAAATTATTGACTGTGAATACGCAATGGCATGAATTCAGGTGGAAAACGGCAGATCGAAGATGGCAGAGTCTAGTCACAAAGAGAATTAACTAAAGATATTTTACAGAGTAAGCTGAGAGGGAAAATGCTGGGCATGAAATTTAATTATTATGCGTACATACAGTTGTGTGGTTATTGGCAGATAAATATTATAATATAGTGCTACACTTACTTAGCTTTAGCTTTGAACTAATCTTCTTCAACCTTAACTTTTTGTTAGTAAATAATAAAAATATTGGAATGGACACGAGACTATTTTGGGGTGGGCACGGATCCTTACAAATCCCACGTTCATGTTGACACTAAGTTCTCTCATTTGCGACGAAAAATCCTAACCGATACAAAGATCCTTCCATAAAAATATTTAAAAAAGTTGTAACATCAACATGATATCATGTGAGTATCAATGTGATAAAGAATATAGCTTTGGAGAATGGAAGTCGGAATACATGTATGAATTATTTGTAAAGGTGTATATAATCTGCAATCTCTACTGTCACTATCATATTTGACTTCTTATTAAATAAAACATAATACTACTTTTTTTAAGTCTAACCTACAATTTCAATAAAAGCTTATTGTACTAATAAATGTGAAAATTACTTTTTTTTAATGGAAAAGACAAGCGTACGGGTCACCTGATGATGAGTGATCACCGTCGCCCACGGCCCCGTGTAACACCAGGGGAGCTACAGGTGCGTTGCCGGCCGCCGAGGTGGAGGTAGACGCGCGTTTTGAAGGTAGGTAGGTAGGTCGTTCCAGAGATGTATGGCGCGTGGAAGGAAATTCCTACGTAACCTACTTTTCAAGGCAATAGCTAATGTATTAATGTAGTGTTCATTTCATACAAAGTTCTTTGTTTGTTTGTCGCCAGAAAAATTGAAGTTAATAGATTTTATTCATTTCACCTATTTTGTTTGTAGAAATATATTATATAGCCTACTAGCGACTTTCCAGCGGCTTTGCTTGCTTGAATTACACTATTTTATTCAGTAATCTCAATTATAATGTTGTTCCAATTAAATTATCACCTTCAACACAATATTTACATATTGAAAATTTCAAATAAATTAATAAAAAATTGTAGCAATTTTGCCAAACTATATATTTTAAATTGACGTAAGTTTGCCAAAATATAATAGTAGAAATTACTAGCGCGAGTTACGTAACCCTAATCCTACGAATATGCTGACGGACAAAACTGAAGGAATCTTCCCACGCGACCACCGCGCGAGTTCCCCGTATTAGCTTTTCAATGCCCCATTGTTTTAATTTTACTTTATTAATTGTAATATTTTTTAGATCACTCTTTATTCACACTTCGAATAAAGTAGTCATTAGTTTTAAGATAATTATTAATATAGAATTAATAAATAATTAGTAATTATTCGGTTTTTTTTCAACCTCTCAACTGCCGCAAACGTAATTGGCGCAGTCGGTAGGATTCTCGCGGGCCGGTTCGCGATCGGTTTAAATTAATTATTCGATAATTATCATCGCGTCGCGTGCCGCCCGGGTGGCTATCAAGCACCGTACGAGAATCCAGAATCTACGGACCTGTGGTAGCCGGGAGTGGAATCCAGCAATCGATTCAACTGAGAAGAGACCAGATAATGCAGTTTATGTGAGTACTTAAGAATCGTTCTCGTGTTGCTCCTTCCTAGACCTAAGCCTATTCATAAGTCACCAAAATTTTTCATCCTAAAACTTCTAGGACCCGAGAGCCTCTATCTAAGCAGGCTCGTCGGTTATATAGATATAATATATAGGGTAAACATAAAATTAGAAATATTAATTTAGTAGAAAAAAAAATAATTTAGACTGTATTTAGATTTAGATTGTAGGGGCACCATATTAAATTCAATAAGTAGAAAATCAAAGTAACATTAATAGTACCTTTTGATACTTTCTTACAAAAATTAATAATGGTTCTACTTTAATTAAGTATGCTAAATTTTCCCAACTATTAGTAATATTAACTAAAAACATAGACGATTTAATGAACGAATTACTAAGGATAGAAAATAGTTTAGGTTTTATACATGCATCAAGCATGCACCACTCTATGATTAATGTAGGCGTATTAAGTTCAACGATAGACAAGTTTATTATAATATAATTCAACCAGCTCCTTTTCTATTTCGATTTAATATTATTTCTCAAGAGATTCTTTTATATAATAGATTAGCAGTAGTTCCTAATAAAAAATCACAGGCTCTCATCCCATCCTCCCCTTTCATTGCAACTAACGAGAATTCATTCTTGTACATAGAGGCTGAATGCCAGAAACATAGCAGCTGGTATCTCTGCGAAATGGAACTCAATCATCTGATTCGTACAAATTCTGATTGCATCCACAAGCTAATTTTTAACCAAATTTTGGAAGAATCTTGTCACTTAACTACAGTCAATCTTCTACAAGGATCAGTGCTCACCTAGATACAACTATTAACATATCATCTATGAATATTAATGGACTCCATAGATTCAAGGATAAAATTATGATACAGTCACCGCTACACATTGAACACGAAAAATATATTACAATTTATCATACAACCATATCAGTATACGCAATATTATTCGGTGCAGGTGCACTCATTATTTTATTACAATACAAAAAAATATAATAAAACGGCTGCAAAGAAAAAAAGAAATTTTAGAAAACGGAGGTAACCCAGAGAATCTAATGGAAGCAAGTACTACGGCAACTTTTTCTCTCAAATAGTTGCCTCTCTAGGGGTGGAGGAGTTACGTAACCCTAATCCTACGAATATGCTGACGGACAAAACTGAAGGAATCTTCCCACGCGACCACCGCGCGAGTTCCCCGTATTAGCTTTTCAATGCCCCATTGTTTTAATTTTACTTTATTAATTGTAATATTTTTTAGATCACTCTTTATTCACACTTCGAATAAAGTAGTCATTAGTTTTAAGATAATTATTAATATAGAATTAATAAATAATTAGTAATTATTCGGTTTTTTTTCAACCTCTCAACTGCCGCAAACGTAATTCGCGTACAAACGGACAGACAAACAAACAATTTCTGGCCCTATTGCACTAATAAACTTTCCCAATAAGTTTTTTTTAATATATCTTCCATGTACAGACAATGATCGGTTACAGATTTGTGACGCAGGAGCACAAGCGTGTGATTGTAACGTGACATATAGTGGGTTCTATCTCTTTCGAAAGAATTGTTTATTGAGTGGTGGAACTCAACGTCACGGTTTACTTTGTCACCGGAGCGATGAAATAAGAATATGAAATATTATGTTTCCTCAAGTGAATATCGAATCTACAGCCTCGACAGGCCTCGACAGCCCTCGACAGGCCTCAACAGCCCTCGACAGGCCTCAACAGCCCTCGACAGGCCTCGACAGTCTTGTTTAGTTTCGTAATATTAGTATAGATATACAATTTAACGAACGATATATTTAATCAATAACATTATTTTAAATCAATTTTATGTATAGTTAGTAGATTTTGCGTTTAAGTGTTCTAGTATGTAATAACTGCCTATACAGCAATTCTGTACCGAGAACGGTCGTGACTCGCGTGGCACTGCAATAATGTTGACCGATGGAATCGTGATAGGCCGAAACGCAATTATACACTGAGTTCTAAAAATTATTAGCTTGGCTTTTTAACTTTTGTTTGTGTAATTCTGATTAAAAAAAACGTAGAAATAAATCTAGAGAACCCTCAAATTACTGTTTTCTTGACAATTCAAGAAAGATTTCAATAAAACAAGAAATCTGTTTGATCGTTATAATCTTGTCGCTTACCCACAGTTTTGTAAAAAAATGTATGGCAGTGACGTGAGAGGTAAAAACATTATTTACGTATATTTGTTGGATGAACACAAAATGAAAAGAATTTCAAAATATAAAGCTATAAAATTATTTTATATTCTTTTAATATGCAAATTTATATATTATTTTATATGTTAACTATGTGGTATACTGCGTGGAATGCTTGTACTGACATTTCATATTTAATAACCCAACATATGATACAGAAAATATACATAAACAGAAGCCGTATCACAAAATTTGGACATAATATGAAAATTTATAGATCTGGAACCTAAGGTTGGTTAACCTGTAAGTGTCCGTTCCATTACCCATCTTCTTTATCTGTTACCAGAGCGTTGATATAAAAATATTAAATATTTAATTTCCTGTCCTTGTGTCTCTGTGCCATAACTGGCCTTAATTGAAATGACAATTTATTTACTATAATAAATAAAATAAACATAAACGCTATTTAATTTTCTTATAATATTTAATTGTGTACAGAACCCTAAAGACATTTTAGAATGGCACAGGCGTCAGATACGCAACCGTGTCTGACTGAGTTTTGATTTCAACCGGCAGTTAATAGAGAGCGCGTGGCCGCGTCAGACGCGTTCGAGCGCTCTTCACAACTATCGAATATACGCAAATATTTTTTCTTTTACACAAAAAGAAATAGGTTTATCGTTTCGTACAATTGTGGCCAGTGTTGTGATATCGTGGTTAGTGCATTTTGTGGAATCTCCTCTTTTCTTACACCGAAGTGGGAGAAATTGTAAGTAACTTGGAGTTTCTAATACATTTAATTATGTTTATGAAAGAATGAAAGTTTGAATTTTTTAACTGAAATTTAAATGTTTCTTGTGGTGAAAAATATTTTAATATTATGTTCAGTGTTAATTAGAGATTGTTAGTTTTATTATTTTAATAATGAATATATTGCATTGTAACTGGATTAAAAACGTCAGTGCTGTGTCATGACATTTATGGACCACAGGTCTTTTGTTTGTGGTGTTACGAAAACTTAAACAACCGCGTCTGGATTAATTTAATTTGTTTGTTTCTAAGTTTACTATAAATATATAATTATCGTTTATCCTTTCGTCTGTCTTACTTAGTTAAAAAGATTTTTATAACAAATCACTTTTCCACAATTAGTCTACTTAGAAAAATGGCGGTATGGATGCCACACTCATGTTGTTCATTTAATGAATTGCGAAAATCTTCACATTGTATCGCGCACATGGCAGGGTACTCTGAGGGAACTTGGGAACCTATGTTAAGACACTCGGTTCCGGCCCCTTTAGTAATGAATTGAGGTTTATTTTTATTTCCGCCATAAATATATATTTATAATCTTATAAAAATATATATTAAGGCTTCTTCTTCTTCTTCTTAATCTTATAAAAATATATATTAAGGCTGAATAATACAAAAAAAGTATATTTTTTTCCATACTAGGTATTTAGATGAAATGTGACAAAGATAATAGAGCATACTCCACCGTAGCCTCCGTACTCTTATATTCTTATCAATAGATAAGTAAGAAATTTATACTTATTATACTTATTATTACATAATCGTACGTCTAAAAATTTTTAACTTTTATAATATTTTTCCATTAAACATAATTTTATTATATAAGTTATAAATAGATCTAAAAAATAACAAACAAAATATCCAACCCTAAAAATCACTACCTTATCTTGATAAAAAAAAATACCACCATATCTAGATTCTAGATTTAAATATTAATACGGTAATTTATCAAACAATATGAACCACCTGAGGCCTGTCGTGGCGCCGCGGCACAAGCATGTGACTGTAACCGACAGGTTCTGGGTTCGATCCCCAGTCGAGGAAATGAAATATTTAATATTTTCAATTTAAATATTTAATGTTTCATTTCTTCGCTCTGGTAATAAGGCAAAGCGCGGCGTTGAGTTCCGCCACTCAACACGCAATGCCTCAAATTCGGCGGAAAATGGGGAACTGAAGTGGATCGGAGTGTCTTAACACTAGGTTCCCGGGTTCCCTCTGCCTACCCTGCCTCGTGCGGGATACAGCGTGGAGCCAAAAAAAAAACGTATGAACCACCGCGATGAAATAATATTGTTGCCCAAACTTCATACTGCGACTTCTTCTAACTTTTATTAGTTATTAGTCTTGGAGGGGATAAATCTCTTTCATGTGTTTAATTTTATAAATTTTGTCTTATGTTAATGTTTTGAAGGTGTCTAAAGAATATTATTTTTATTAAATAATTATTTTTTAATTTATGAAATGTACTTATTTATAATTCTGCATCATAACTGGCGAGTCCAAACAGGAAAATTTCAATATATTTTTTATGTTTATTAATATGGGAACAATATTTAAAAAGGGTCTTCATTATATCGTTTACGACGTTGTAAGAAATAAATTTATCAAGATGAAATGTATTGACGTTAAATCATATTTAAAAGCTGTAATAAGTACCATAAACTTACTGTAATATTATTTTTAGTATCTCAGGTTTTTTTTTAACTGCTCGCTATGTCCCTATGTAGGTAGAGAAAAGCTTACCAACAACGCACCTTTAGTTACCTACGATGATATTAAAATAATTCCTGCCCACTAATAGAAATAGAATCAACAACCGCCGCCAGATTAATTTGACTTTAGCAAAAAAAATACTGAATTTACCGAATGTAAATTGCAACTTACGTTATACACATTCAAACTTTCATTTAAAATATTAGTGATTTTACATTTCTTATTATAATTGATGACAGTATGTATGAGGCCTGTCTAGCGCAGCGGCACAAGCGTGTGACTGTAACCGACAGCTTGTGGGTTCCAACCTCACTCGAGGAAATGAAAGATTTATTTTCAAAATGAATATATAAACTTTTCTTCGCTCTGGTAACAAGGCAAAGTGCAGCGTTGAGTTTCGCCACTTAACACGCAATGGCTCTTAATTCGGCTGAAAGTAGGGACTGGAAGTGGAACGGAGTGTTTCAACAGTTCCCAAGTTCCCTTTGGCATGCCCTGCCAATTGCGGGATACAGCGTGAAGTTGAGAGAGTGAGTGACAGTACAGTGTAATTTCTCTATAAATAATACTTACTTAGCTTCACGCTGCATCCCGCAAATGGCAGGGTAAGCATGGGGAACTTGGGAACCTCGTAGTAAGTTCCATTCCGTTCCCCACTACTATAAATAATAGTAGAGTAAATATATAAAATACAATATTCGTTTACTATGCGTGAGTCACAATAACGATTAACGGTACATCACTACATGACTTATAACTTTGTGATGAGAAATTTATGACTTAACATATTTGTTTAAGTTAACATCCTCCCGAGAAATATGTATTTTGTAAGATAGTCAACTTGAAATGCCTAAAAATATTTGTTTTTCTTCAGCATATAACGGGGTAGGCAGAAATAACTTGTGATATTAGTGTTAAGGGACTGCGTTCCGTTTATCATTTTCCGCCGAATTTTAGGCATTGTGTGTTGAGTGAGGAAGCTTGGGCGCCCTTTGGTCTGTTACCAGAGCGTAGAAATGAAAATATTAAATATTTCATTTTTTCGAATGATGATCAAGCCCACCTATCGCCTTTATGGTCATACGCTTGTGCACCTGCGCCACGACATGCGTCTCAGGCAAAAGACTCAAGCCCTCAGTTTGTCTATTAGTATTAGGTTTAAAAAAAATATATAACTTCACTGTATGTCCAGCATATGGCAGAGTAGGCAGAAGAAACCTAGTGTTGTCCCAGTTTTTGAGACAATGTTGACTGGAGACTTGTTACCAAAGCGATTAAATGAGAAAAATTAATTGCCCTAAGCGAAAATCGAACCTACTAAAGTCGCTGTGACCCTGCATCGTGACAGCCTCGTATAAGTTTGACTTGTTGTTGTATTAGAATATTACTTAAGTAAACGCTAATCGACAAATCTGAAATGCTATTAATAAATAATTAAATGAATAAAAGTTATGTAAAACTTTCTATGAATGTAACCTGTTTGACCTATTTTTTTCAAAACAAACACGTTTCAAAATGTAATACACATTAAGTAAGTATTATTTTGTAATTTAAACGAGAATCAGTTATTAAAAGTCATTTTGACATTGTTGTTGCAATTTTATATTCAATTTACTTATATTTTTTATGTATTAAATTTACTGCTTTATTTCGCTTTTTCCTGTAAAACAGGAAAAAAGAGGAATTCTGGTGTCATGACATTTTGTCACACAAAAATTTTTTAAAAGCGTACAGACTGAAGGATTGTTTTAACGGATTGTTTTTTAACTTAGTTACTAAATTCGTCGAGAAAGGAAATGAAATATTAAACATTTTCATTTCTGTGGTCTGGTAACAAGGCAAAGCGCGGCGTTGAGTTCCGCTAAACGGAGTGTCTAAACTCGTAAGTTTCTAGATTATTCCAAGTGCAGGATACAGCGTAATGTTAGAACAAATCAGATAAATAAAAAAGGCGACCTTTGAGTTACAGCACGGTGTGCTGTTGAGTTACGACGGCCTCAATTATTTTTTATCTAAAGTTTTTTTTTTACACAAAAAATGCATTGAATCCATTAAATTTATATATTATTACAATATAAGATAATGATTTTAGCCTCTAAATAATATAAATAGAAGTAAAAAAGAACACACAAAATTAACAAAACTCTTATCAGACGGATATCACTGATTAGATACTTATGTTTGTTATTAAACTCAATTTGGTACAACGATGTGCACTCACTGATAACAGAAGATAGCTTTCCAAAGAACAATAGTTTGATTGTCACGTGTTTTTTTTTTATTTACATTTCGGCAATGTTTATTACTAGATAATTTGTCTTGTAAATAGGGTTTCCATTTTATATTAAAAATAAAAATACTTTACAAAGTTATATATTTTGTAACATTAAATATATGCCACGCCACTCAACACGCAATACCTCGAGTTTGGCGGAAAATGGGGCGGAGTGTCTTAACACTAGGTTCCCAAGTTCCCTCTGCCTACCCTGCCATGTGCGGGATACAGCGTGAAGCTAAGTAAGTGAACAGTGTAGCCAAAGGAAACCTTATTATTGTAATTAGCTTCACGCTGTATCTTGCTTATGGCAGAGTGGACAGGGAACTTGGTAACCCGGTAACCTAGTGTTAAAACCCTCCGTTCCCCACTTTACACCGTACATAGTGTTAAAACACTGTGTTTCATTCCCCACTTTCAGCCAAATTTGAGGCATTGCTTGTTCAATGGCGGAACTCAACGCCGTGTTTTGTTTTGCCAGTGCGAAGAAATGAAAAATTGAATATTTAAATTGAAATCATTTAATATTTAATTTCCCCGATTGGGGATCGAACTCAATACCTGACGCTTTTACAGTCACACGCCTCTGGCTTCTGGCCCCACGACAGGCCTCAAATTACTTACGAACTAAATATTCCTTTGTGCTAGGTTCAAGGTTTGCTGCTTGTTAACAGGCAATTAGCTGTTACAAAACATTTATTGAGTCGAAGTAAACATTACAAATGTGTTATTTAATTAGACTAATTATTGTTTTTTTTACAAGAGACGCTGTAATGGCTAAGGAACCTAAAGGAACCTTCTAGAACACAGTATCGATAGAAGAGAGTAACAATGGACGAGACAAAGAGATTGGTATAGCGCTCCGTTCTTTCTGGAAAGGAGAGATAACATTGTAAAAAATATTAGTATTACGACATATCCCCAGCGGGGTAGCCAGGGAGAACTTAGCGCCAAACGCTACGGTCTACCTTTTTCGCCTTGTCCACTGTCATCAACCTCTTCATACATGCCCTTATAGTTTTTACGTGACCCTCCTCCAGTATCGTAGATACTGTGTTTTCGAGGGCCCACCGAGGTCTCCCCCTCCCTCACTTACAATTTAAATTTCAATTTAAACATTTTGAAATGTAATATTGTTTAAACAAATGAACGTAGTATTACACAATGATAAGAAATTGAATCTAGGTTTATAACTTACAGCTGCTATAATCGTAAAAAAATAATATCATGATATGGATTGTACGAAATAATCCACACTTTATGTATGTAAATTAGCAACGATTTGATAACAATGGACATATGAAAAGTTAGTAAAAGTGAATCATATTATAATATGCCTATACATGGATGGTTTTTTTTCACCTGTTGCCCAATACAGACCTTGGAATATATATATATATATATATATATATATATATATATATATATATATATATATATATATATATATATATATATATATATATATATATATATATATATATATATATATATATATATATATATATGTATATATATACTACATAACATACAACATATATTACATAACTATAATATATAAAAAATAGTTTATAAAAGTACAATAATGAACAGTAAATATTTTACATTTCAACTTATTTTATATGTAGGTAGGTACTTAAGTTTCAGCTAATTATGAAATCCATATACGGCACAGATACAAATTCAAACTTAATCTCGCCACGTATCAGTCCAATTTTACGTACACTCGTTGAATAAAACATTTGGCAGTTTAAAACTATTTTTGGTCGTCGCTACTTGACCTGAATGTTTTTTGCAAAATATCGTAATCGCCGACTTAGGGTCTCCGATTGATTATATTTTTTTTATCTTCACGCTGTTTCCTGCACATGGCAAGGTAGGGAGGGAGGGAGCTTGGGAACCTCGTCAAACATAAAAACTGTTTCTGCCGTATTTAAAGCATTGAGTGTTCAGTGGCGGAACTTTACAAGGCCACGCTTTTTGAATTGTTACCAGAGCGAAGAAAATGAAAATATTAAATATTACCTTTCCTCAAGTGGGAATCGAACCTGTCGTTTATAGATGCGCTCTTGTGCCCCTGGGCCAGGACCGACCTAGTAATGGACATAAACGCTTGACATGATGTTATATAGCCTATAATCGTCCTTAGTAAATCGATAATCAAACATTTTTTTTTTAAGTTGGCACCAGTTCAAAGTAATCGCGTTTAACTGAACTCATAAAATATAATAAATAATAAGTAACATAAAAAAAAAAAATATACCACAAAAAAGATAATTAACTCCAACCAAGAACTTTCTTCAGAATGACAAACGAAACGTCATTATATAGCACAGATATTATATTATAATTATGATCACAGTAAATTTATCAAAAATCTTACAATTACTTAGAATGCGTGCGACGTACCGGCCGCTGGTGTCACGCCACGCTTTCACGGGAATTGTCTTGCATAAGCAACTGTATGTGTAAGTAAGTACACGTCTTACATATCTAGACCGGGAAGTTGCTCTCTTGAATGCCAATGCCCCGCTCTTGTGTCTATTACATTGACATAACTAATAAGTAATCTAATATAATCAATTATTTAGTGTATAAGCTGCTTCATTCGGAATATAGCAGGGCAGGAAGGTTCTCCACTTTCCTCAGAATTTTGAAGTTATTGAATGTTGATTGGCGGAACACAACGTCGCGCTTTACCAAAGCTAGAAGGTTAAAATATTAAATATTTTAGTTCCTCGAGTAGGAATCGAACCCACAATCGACGCTCTCATAGTCACACGCTTGTGGTTCTGTAGTACGCCAGGCCTAAATGCACAAACTATATGTGTATATTATTTATATATGTATGAATAAGTCACCCACTGTCAGTCATCAACCTCTTCACGCATGCCCTCCGCGAGTCGATGCGTTTTACGGCACCTTTCTCCAGTATCATCGATACTGTGATTTCGAAGGTCAACCGAGATCTCACATTGCCTTGCCAACGTCCATGCTTCATTAATCTTTATTTACCATTCTTTCATTTAGTATTCATTCTCTCGACGTGCCCAGCCACTACTCTCATCGTACTACATCGTTGTGTTATAAACTTAATACTTTTATGCCTTGGCAAGCTTCTAATTTTTATTTAATGCCATATTTTAATACAAAGAGGACTGTGGTATCGATTCCCACTTGTGGGATAGAAAGATTTAATATTTTGGATTTCCTTGATCTGATACTGATATAAAGCACGTAGTTGAGTTCTTACTAACTATGCAATGCCTGAAGATTTATCCAGAAATGAGTATGAATGTGTCTTAATGAAACCGGACTACCTTAACACTAGCTAACTACCCTGTTACATATCCGATACAATGTAAAATTAAAAAAGAACATAAAATGATACCTTAAAGTAGACGCTTGTTATGAATTCAATTCCCGACTGGCATAAAGACTATACTTATGCAGTGTGCATCTATTCATAGTATTGTGACACAATACTCTGTTACATTACTTTCTTGCATAATATTACTTTGAATAAATCTAGAGAAAACGTTAAGTATGTACGTATGTACGTGACATGTATGCCTTTGTTTCTTACCGAAATTAACTATTAACAGATTGTTATACGAGTACATATGTATGTTAATTTATTTTATATAGCATATTAGAATATGTGGAGCACGTTTACAGTGTAAATGGATTTTTTTAGTAAAAATAGATAGCTACCTGGTAACCTCTTTGGGTTGTTGGTTCAAACCCCACTCAAGGAAGTTAAATATTTATTATTTCCATGTCTTCGCTCTTATAACATGGTAATCGCGGCGTTGAGCTCCGCCACTCTACTGCATTCTTCTTTTACATTACTTGACATTAAATTTCCAAGTTTTCTCTGCCTACCCTGTCCTGTGCGGGACAGCGTAAAGTTGGTCAAAATCTGGTTTAAGTATTTTAATATGGCATACACCTTTACACAGCTGCAGTTTACGATATAATATATTGTATGTACTTAACATACAATATTTTCTTCAGTTTTTTTTATATTCCGAGAGCTCTGGGTGCGCTGTAATGTTTTTTTTATGACAAAATAGCCGACCGACCCGAAATTTTGAGACTATGTTGATAAACGGGTCAAACGAGTGTACGGGTCATCTGGTTGTGAGTGATTACCGCCGCCCATGGCCCCGTGTATCACCAGAGGAGCTACTTTATTATATCTCAGTGCTTTCTTTGGGGATACCCTAGCAAAAACAGAAGACCAGTCCCGTTTAAAACGAGGCGTCTGGCTACTTTATAATATGCCTCACTCTTTAATATAGTCATTAATTATTATGACCTTTAAAAGAGAATTAACTTTGCTTATAGCTCTACGAAAGTTAACGTTCAAAGGTTAACATTAATAGGACGAGATAATGAAAGCATAAGATTACTAGAATCTGGTATAGAATTAAACCACAGTTATTTATGTAAGTTTTTAGTAAAATAAAAAAAATACTATTAAATTCAATATTTCCTGGGGCTGTAAAGACACAGGGGCACAACTGTGCGACTGTTGTAAATTCCATTCTTATTCTGAAAAGTGAAATATTGATAATTTTTATGTCTTTGTTATGGTCAACACGCAATGCCTCCAGAATTGGGCACGAAGTGGGAGAAATATCTTAACACTAGGTTCCCAGGTTCCCTCTGTCTATCCGGAATAGATAGCCAGAGACAGCGTGTAGCGCAAAAAAAACATATTTTTATAGAAATGCTGTTGTCATTCTATGTGATATTAGAAATTGATCTCAACTTAAAACCATTACAAACACTAACATTTGCTAAAACACGAAGACAAAATAAATATTTATGCCTTCACAAAACGTTATACAACGTAACTAATTGCTTGTAATATATTGAAAAGTCAAAAACTTTCTCTGTTCATGCACGTTTGGATTTGAATTGGCTGTCAAAATGTGTCATCATTTATTTGTATACTGTACAAGTCTTTTCATTTGCATGTTTAAATGCATCCGTTTTAGTAGTTGTTTACACAATGTCATTACTTGGCGCTCTCCATATTTAGATATACAATAGGAAGAGCAAGAAATCTATACTAATATATTGAGGGGTATTGTGGCGCAGGTGCAAAAGTGTTTAGCTGTAAACGTGATAGGATGTGGGTTCAATCTCCACTTGAAGAAATTAAATATTTATAATATTTTTATATGAACCGCCTTTTACAACGCAATGCCTTTAATTTGTCGCTATGTATGAAACGGCACAAGTATCTTAATACTAAGTTACCAAGTTTCTTCTGCCTACATAAGTTTCTCTTGCCATGTGAATGCTGTCGCGCTTATATCAGAAAGTAGTACATCATACTTAATTTAGAGAGGTAACAGACTATATTGTATTAAATTAATCCTATCAATTATATAACATTAGGTTCCCAAGTTCCCTCGACCTATCCTACCATTGTACCTGCGATTGGAAATACCTCGAGCTACAAATGAGTCGTACTGACATACTCATGTCTTAATTATTATCAACGCGGGCGAAGCCTTCGGTAAAAGCTTGTAAATTACATTATAGTATGCCATTACTGTTTAAATTTAATGAAAAAAAAATAACGAAACGTGTTTAAATAGAAGTATATTTTCTACACAAAAAAAGACCTACATATTTCTTTACATTTTTATTATTATCACTGACTCAATATTTGCGTGATTCATTATTTTTTATTGACATGATCTTACAATAGCGAGATAATAGTTACAGATTGTCGAAAACGACATGAATAATCCTGTAGATTATAGCAGAAATGTAATAACATTTCTTCTATAATCTATAGGATTACTCATGTGCTTATTCTCGTCAGAAATTGGATTACTATTGATAAGCTCAGTAAAAAGGCCACAGCTCTTCAGCTAAAACTCTTCACTTAAAAAGCCGTCTAGGCAGAGAGAATATTGTGTAAAGTTGTTGACACATAGTTCCGAGTTCTCTGTCAATTTTTGACATAATGTACCTTCGTTATTCCAGAGCGAAATTGAAAATAATTAAATATTTCTAGTGAGAAAGAAACCAATCCCCAATCGTCATCTTTTATTATTATTTTTTTGTCTATGCGCCGTAACGTCATCAAATCACTTCACTACTTCTTAATACTCTACATAGAGCACAAAATGTCAAAATATCATCACAAATAACTAAAATCTCTATTTTAAATACCAACTCTCAGATAGATGACAGAATTTAACAGTTGTTTTTCTTTCCGCTCCAAATACACGCCACAATGGCGATACGGTTATCGTTCTCGCGTCATCAAACTATGCAGTTTAAATGCACAAGCCTTTATTGTTGTGACTATGTTCATTAATTTTATTTACAAAGTTATAAAAGTTGTAGTAGATGTCGATATTAATGTAAGTATTTTTATTTCGTGCAGTTTACTCTGAGTTCTGATTAACTATTATAATTATGGCTATAAACCAACAAAGCGCAGCGTTGAGTTCCGCTATACCGACGTATAACGTTTTAAGATTTCGCCTTGGTAGAAATGGAGTGTGTTGATATAGGTTCCCTCTCGTTCCCTCTTTTTTATCGTATTAAGCAGTGTAGGCCCCTGCTTAATATGATAAAAAAGAACTGATTACAAAAAAAAACATTCTATCCAACAACTATGTAAAACTTCTACTTAGTCTATCATTTATTAAATTAAACGTCATTTCTATCAATCAATATTACTTTTAAATAACTTTTTTTGTATATAACATTAATGCCTATTTATATAACGATCAAGTTCAATAACATTTCAAATCTGTCATCAGCTAGTAACGAATGTACACAAAAACGCTATAATCAGCTACGTATATTATAATTTATGCCTCATACTACTTGCCGGTTGAATAATCGTGAATAAGAGACCTCTTGTGTAATTGAAAATCGATATTATTTACAAGCAAACCTTATTATTCTTGTTGCATTCCAGTGGACGCCATACGCCTTATTAGACGAGATGCAGGCTTTATAGTGCATTTTTTTTCTCGTGTATTACTTGGGAACGAGGAAAATGGTTTTGAGATAATTTGTATATTATATTATTATAAAGCATAGGTGTTACTATGTCTATTGGGACCTGTAGTGACGCAGGAGCACAAGAGTTAACGCGGTTCAATCAAAGAAATGAAAAAAAAAATTTAATATGTTAATTTTTTTCGTTCTGATAATAAGGAAAATTGCGGCGTTGAATCCGCACATTCACATTTTTTGAACTCTCAACAAGCAATGCCTTCTATTCAGTGGAGAGTGGGAAGGAGAACGGACGGAGCGGAGTGTTAACTCTAATAATATCTGAAGTTAAGCAATCATTTGCTTATACAATAGGTGAGATGCCTAACCTAATCTTGGTACTATGTATTAGAAGAATACTAAATACAATACTAAAGATACTTCCGAAGTTAAATTTATCTTTTTTTAAATTAAAATCTCTGGAAATCTATACCTGCGCCAGTTTATTAACACTGATAGTTTCAGACTGGTCTAAACGGTACATAGAACTAGGTTCCCAAGTTCCCTCTGCCTACCCTACTATATGCAAAATATGTTAATTTGTTTGAAAGATGTGAGTCTATGCAGAATTTTAAATGGCTTCATCTGCAAATCGGCAAATCACAGCCATCATCATATCATATTTGCCAATCCTTCAATTTTTTTCTGACCCAATAAACTTGAAGTATTCAAACAATAAATTAGTTTTGATTGATATCTCTTTATGAATACATATTGAATTCACAATTCAGACGTGTATGTTCGTGCGTCACGCAATAATTGATTGCCAATTGCAGACCCGTAGCGAACCTTTGTTTCAAAATGTATAGTTATAATTTTTTTTTGTATTTTGGCACCTGTTAAACAAATAGGAATGCCATGTGTGTGGGTCAGAAAGGTTTAAAAAAAATTAAACTGGTTAAAAGCAAGTTGGACTCGCCTACGAATGGTTCTGAACAAACACATGTAAAAACACAGTTTTATGGGGCCCCTTTAAATATTTCTGTTTCTGTTTCCTAGTTTTTGTTGTAATATTTATTTTGTTTCTGTATTTTTGTTGTTATGGGCTACAGAAATCTGCAAAAATTCAACTATGACTAATTATCATATTTGATATGGGTTCCTTGCTAAAAACTTGCTAAAAAAAGCTTACTAAATAGAAAGTAGATTGTAAAAATTGCTATTTAATCAGAAAATGTTTTATTGTTTATGATCAGATTTTATTAGAAAAATGTCCATAATATGCAACTAATATTATAAAAATATTTTAGATTCTGCCATAGATACAGTAAAAGAGAAGCTTTTGTATCATTATTGAGTCGTCCCGACAGACTTCCGGTGATAGCGGCTTCAACATTTGAAACATATTCTTAATAGATAACCTTTAATGATCTTTAACATGCATTCCTGATTTATCTTGAATTTAAGTGTAATAATTATATCATTTTATGTTTCCTCTGAAACCACTATCTCCTTATTAGATTTTTATCGTTGAGTTCTGGGGTTATTAAACGAAGTAGCGATTGAAATATTTGTTTTTTTAGCTAATTATACTGGAGCCTTGCTCATTTGAAATTATGTCTATATAAATTTAAAAATATATATATATAATTTTAATTAACAAAGGGTATCAAAAATGCCTTACTGGAAACATAATGTCTAAACACTAGGTTCACAGGTTCCCTCTGCCTACCTTGATTAAGCTAAAAAAGAAGTTAAAGGAATTCAGCTATGCACCAAAATACAAAATATTATTAATCTGTTTCTAACTGCGTCATGCGACTTCGCGTTTAAATGTAGGTAATTATTAGATAAGCGGTATTTCCTTGTATCAGAATTAATTTGTAAATAAACAAATGTCGCATGATCATTTATTTTCACAGAATGGAATTAGTTCATGAATGTATTTTTAGATTAGGTTAATCTTAAAGTAATTATCGTAATCTACTTTTGTTTATTATTTATTATCTGTGACTAATGTCTGTTGTTGTTTTTTTTTTTTTATTTAATAATAATTTATTATTTATAGCAAATTTATCAGCTTCGCACTATATCCCGCGCATGGCAGAGGGAGGTTGGGAACCTGGTGTTAAGACACTCCACTCCGTTCCCTACCTTCCAAATTTAAGGCATTGCGTGTTGAGAAGCGGAACTCAACGCCGCGCGTTGCCTTGCTACTAGAATACGAAGAAATGAAAATATTAAATAGTATATAGCAAGCTAAATATAAGAATCATTTATCAATAAATTGTATATATACTGATATTTCACTTAAGCGGTAATCGAATCCCCTATCTCTACAACAAAACATAGATAAAGATTGCAACATAATATTAATTAACTTTAGTTTTCTTTTGATACAAATTCATTACGTTTTCTCTTGAAATTAAAATTATAATTGTTTTGAAAATAAACTCGCGCTTTCGGCACCGGGCCGCAGCGAAAGTGAATCCTACGGATGACGTTTTATCGATGTGAGAACGTTATTATACTGCCATTGTCTTTTATTTTAAAAATATAGATATTTTTAAATGGGAATTTCGTTCGTGTGGTTGAATAGAAATGTGAATGATATAAATTAATTCATTTAAAGCCGCCGAAGACGATTGCAGATTCGATTCCTACTTGAGGGGCAAAATTATGAAAATTATTTTGCATTTCTTTTGCTAGTAAAACGCGGCGTTGAGTACCGCCACTCAACATATATTTCGAAAATTTGGCAGAATGAGACACGGAGTGTCTTAACATACCTATTGTCAAAGTATAAGGAGATCATATTGAGCGGTGTTAAGGTCCTTAAGAATTCGGCGGAAATTGGGGAATTAAAGTGAACTGACGGTTAAGGAGCGTCTTAATACTAGGGAACTTGGGAGCAGGTTCCCTTTGCTTACCTGGCTATATGTGTGCATATAATAGATAATGTATAATAATGTATTGAGGCCTGTCGTGGCGCAGCGGCTTAAGTGTGTAACCGACAGCTTGTGGGTTTGTTCCTTACTCGAGGAAATTAAATATTTAATATTTTTAATTTAAATATTTAATCTTTTCATTTTTTCGCTTTGGCATAAGGCAAAACGCGGCGTTGAGTTCCTCCACTCGTTAGGCAATGACTCAAATTCGGCGGAAAGTGGAGAACGGAAATAGAACGGAGTGTCTTAACACTAGGTTCCCAAGTTCCCTCTACCTACCCTGCCATGTGCGGGATAAAGCGTGAAGCTTAGTATGAGTATAATAGATAATGTACCTACTGTGAGATTCACGTAAACAGCCTACAACATTTTCACTAAACCGTCGCAGGGAGAAAGCGCGTTTATGTAGTGTCAGATATAATTGTCACCCAACTTTCTTGACACTGTGCAGCGCTCTCTTGAGTCTAGGTGAATGATTTGCGTTAATAATTCAAGTGTAAATTATATATTTTCTATGAAATATGAGGTAATTGTTGACTTAAAGTAGATAGTTTTATAGTTTAATACTAAATGTGGCATATGTAGGCCTGTGAAAGGTAATGTGTAGATGAAGTACGCGTTAATTTTATATATATATATATATATATATATATATATATATATATATATATATATATATATATATATATATATATATATATATATATATATATATATATATATATATATAAAGAATCTTTAGATGACTGTTCATGTTCATCTGTTGCATATTTATATGCAAAAGTTAAATAACTCATATTTGGGCATGATGATGCGCTCTAATCATTTTAAATCTAAATGTCAATGCTATAAATTAGTAAAATATTTAGTGTTTTTTTTACCATTATGTTCCTTATCCAAATTATAATTAATTAGTTACTTATAATTGATATTTTATTATATGTATATACAATAGATAAACCCATATGACGGTGGATAGCTTCGCAGTTTATTTATTCAGATTATAGAAGAATTCAAAGTATAACATAACATGCTCCGTATAGGTTTGAAAACCATATCCAGGGCGTGGCACTGATCGCGTCACACTCAATGATATCAGAAGGACATAATCTTAATATGAATATTTAAATAGTATAAAAAAAATGGTTTACCGCCGATGCTATGTATCCTTAAATGAGATTAGGTTTTTTTATCTTCACGCTGTTTCCCGCACATGGCAGGATAGGCAAGGGAAACTTGGGAACATAGTGTTAAGACACTTTGTTCCGTTTCCCACTTTTCACCGAATTTGAGGTATTGCATGTTGAATAGCGAAATTCAACGCCGCAAGTAATACACAAAACATGCCTTTAAAATTAAATTAAGGCCAATAATTATAAAAGTTTGTTATAATATATTATAGTAAGATAAAATTGTATATATTCATACTCAATCATGGCATTTTATATAGGCATACCTAATCGTTGACTCTACTCTATCAAAATCACGAGCGGAACATTAGTTATACTTAGATTTAAATTTGACTACCGACATTTCTTATAAAGTAATAGAAATTGCATAATCTATTCAAGAAAATTTAAATTTTTATCATATTATAAGTAAAACTTGCAAAAAAAAAACAATGGTTTTAAAATCACTCGGGTGTGTCTTAACATTTTCATAATAGTTGAATGTTTTCTAAAATATCTATTTGCTAGGAGTATCGTAATTGACCTTGTTACACCACTCGCTAGATCTTGAATGAATGATTTATACGAAAAAAATACTTTATATACAAAATTACCACAGATTACGTTAAAAGTAATATTATTTTAATAATCTGTGTTAACTATTATTTAAATATAGTAACAGTTAACTTAATTCATTACAAAAATAGATTTTGTTATAATATAAATTTAGTAGTATTTAACTGGCATAGAATACAACAGAAAAGGATAACACATAACATAATAAGGACGGAAACCGGATGTAGCGATAAGTTTATTTTTAGAATGGTCTGCTGACTCTTGATAGCTAGACAAAGATAGGATACTGTCAGTTGTAATTTTTAACTATATCGTTTTAATCAAATAGGACTTGATACGACGGGATTCTTACTAAAATATTTGAAAATAATTCAGCTAAAACAATATAATTTAAAAATAAAATGTTAAATTTATGTTAAATTAAGATGTTTACTTGACTCAAGGTAGAGAAAAGTAATTTTTCTGGCCTAATTTGAACAGTTACAAAATTTTTAAAAGTAGCAAAAAAATATAGATCGAGCTGAGGCATTGTAAATTGAACAAAACAATAGAATCATTGAAACAATAAAATATTGACTTTATACTATTGTTTTGTTTCGTAAGTCAAATAAACTGTGCAATGACGATCTATAACAGATAGATTGTTCTAATAATATTATATAGTCCCAAAATTATTACCAATCGCATGTTTTTATTAAATAAAACATACCATATTGGTGCAGTATCATAGCGTCTAATGTAAAAGCGGCGGTTATGGGTTGATTTTCGCTTCGGAAAAATATATTAATATTCTCTCACAGACAGTTGCTTTGATTTTCACTACTAAGCAAGCAACTATTAAGAAGAATAAAAATGCATTTTTTTTATTTATTTAGTAGACATTTTAGTTTTCAATGTATAGATATTGTCTTAAGTGATAATGTTGTAATAGAACCAGAAGTGGTTAAAATTAGTAAATATTATACGCGGGCCGAGCCGCGGGGAAGTCGCTAAATTCACTTCTAAATAAAATATGAGATAAATCTTGATTATATACATACATATACGTATATACATACATACATGCATACATACGTATATAAACATCATAATTATAACTACAGGAACAAATGAATTTCCTATAGAGCGAGGTTATTCTTAAAAAAGGCATAATAAGATAAGGACGTTCCATACTACCGGATTTTTTCTAACATCGACACACATTCTAACGATGCGGAAAGAATTATGAATACGTAATTGTGTTATACATGTCTTCCATTGCTTAGTGGTTCTTTCTGGTTTTCCATTTCTTAGCGATTGATTGGAAAAAGTGATGTGAAATCATTGTGGAATGCGTCTTATGTACATTTATAAATATTGAGATTTCAAATATCATATAATAATAGCTGAGGCCTGTCGTGGCGCAGTGGCATAAACGGACGACTATAGATGCAGCAGGTTGTGAGTTAGATCGCTATTCGACGAAATTAAAAAATAAATATTTTGATTTCTTCCATCTGGAAACGGTGTTGAGTTACGAAATACACACGAAAACCTCAAATTCAGAGGAAAACGGGAAACGGAACAATGTCTTAATACTACGTTCCCGAATTCCTTTTGCCTGACATGTGCAGGTGATACAGCGTGAAGCCAAAAAAGAATGATAATACTGTACTATAAAGGTCCCTTTTTACTTAAAGCCTTTGATAATTTCAACGTCGCTCGATAAAAAATTATATATAGCTTAGTAGACATAAAAATAATTTTAAATATGTTTATTAAGGAAATTTATCTTTTTTACACTGTCTTTTTTATCCTGCTTAAATGAAAGAGGTTCAATGTTTAGGATTATCTACTCTGTCAAACTAGACAATAAGTTATTTACGATAAGTCAATCACTTGTCCAGTTTCATTATCAAGTTTGTTATGCCCAAGCGATAACAATTGCGTGTTGAATGAAATTAGACCTTGCGTGTTGGTTTTTTTTTTTTTCAATATTTGGATAAATGTCTTTTACGCTTATTTACGTTGCACAAGGAAGAATTAATTTTCTTTTTTTTTTTTTTGTTTTAGCTTCACGCTGTATCCCGTACGAGGCAGGGTAGGCAGAGGGAACTCGGGAACCTAGTGTAAAGACACTCCGTTCCACATCCGTTCCCCACTTTCCGCCGAATTTGAGGCATTGCGTGTTGAGTGGCGGAACTCGACGCCGCGCTTTTGCCTTAATACCAGAGCGAAGAAATGAAACATTAAATATTTAAATTGAAAATATTACATTCATTACATTCATTCATTCCTCAAATATTACATTCATTTCATTTCCTCGACTGGGGGTCGAACCCAGAACCTGTCGGTACAGTCACACTCTTGTGCCGCTGCGCCACGACAGGCCTCAGAATTAATTTTCGACGAAATATATTTGAAGGAAATCAAATATTTAATATATTCAATTAAATATTTGAGGTCTAGGATATATACATGAGGTCTGTCGTGGCGCAATGGCACAAGCGTGTGACTGCAACCGACAGTTACGGGTTCGCTCCCCATTCGATGAAATGAAATATTTAATATTTTCAATTTATTGTTGTTTCTATTTCTTCGCGACAAAATGCGGCGTCGAGTTCCACCACTCAAAACGCAATACCTAAAATTCGACGGAAATGGGTATTGGAATAGAGTGTCTTAACACTAGATTCTCAAGTTCGCCTCTGCCTACATACCGATACAGCGTAAAGCCGAGTTGAGTTGAGTAAACCATATTAAAAAAGACCTTTAATTTTTTTTGATATATACGGTGACGATACGATTAATCCCAAGGAATAATACATTCCTTGGGATTAATTACCAGCAAGCACGAGAATAGCTTAAGGTTTTCGCAAAACAAGTACTTAGTCAAACAATTTTTAAGTTAACAATTTGTGTAAAATTTTACAATCGTTCAGTACTTATTTTTACTATGTTTTAAAGTGTTATTCCACACTTAGGACAGAAAATACTAAATTTAAATTTAAAAGGCGTATAAAAATTTTGAACGAACCAGGATTTGAACCTGCGCCTCTGGAATACCGTTCCAGCGCTCTGACCACGAATGGCTTAGTTGGTCAGAGCGCTGGAACGGTATTCCAGAGGCGCGGGTTCAAATCCTGCTTCGTTCAAACTTTTTATACGCCTTTTAAATTTAAATTTAGTACGTTCAGTACTTGTTAACGTTACAAAAATAATTTTTTATGCATATGTAACAAAAAATATGGGTCAAATTGAAAATACTACAAGTATTATAGTATATGAAAAATCAACGTTATTACGAAGAAGCTGACAGTAATCAATCACCAGATAAGACTTAGTTTCTTTATGAACTGTGTGTTTACGTGATCTAGATTGCAAATTATACTTGGGTCAATAAATCTTATTTATGTCGCACCGTTTCTTCTTATTATAAAATTCCGTATTCAAGAGATGTCTAAGACCGTTGTGGCGCAGTGGGGCCTCGTTTGACTGTAAAGGGGAGAGTTGTGGGTTCGGCAAAGCTCTGATAGACATAGCGCGGCGTTAGGTTCTGCCATCTAACATGAAATGTCCCGAAAGTCGGGGAGAAAATGAGGAATTAAATTTAACCTTTCTACAGTCCTACATTGCTTTGCGGAAAAGAAATAATTTATTTTATGCTTATTTTTGTGTATTGTGTTTTTTGATTTCTGCCGGATTCTCGAGGTGTTGCTTGTTTAATAGCGGAACTTAACGCTGCGCATGCCTTGTTACTAGAGCGACGAAATGAAAATGTTACAAATTTCCCAGAGTGACAATTGGACTCGCTACGCTACGACAGCCTCATTAGCCCTACATGTTAATTGAGACTGGTTACCGTTCGAAGTCATTAATTTAGTTAATTTAGATATTCATTATTTTAACTTTCTTATATCTTTATGTATATTTGTGGACATTATTAACATAATTTATTTTTCACTTGGAATATAGTAGAAATATTGTAATTTATTTTGTAATATTGCTGATTTATGCAATAATTGGTGTTTCACTTTTTTAAAAATACTTGATGAATATTTACTATATTACGCAAAACGAGTGGCGGCGTTAATTTACGCAATTCAAATTAAATGTCTCGATTTTAGTAGAAAATAGGAAAAGAAAAGCTTTAACATTAAGCCTCCTCTGCCTAAACTGCCATGCTGAAAAAGCTTTAATATAACTAGTTAATAAGTAACTTGCCACGCAGTAAACTAAGCTTATGCCCAGATAAATATACTCACTCACCTTCACGCTGTATCCCGCACATGGCAGGATAGGCAGAGGGAACTTGGGAACCTAGTGTTAAGATACCCCGTTCCACTTCAGTCCCCATTTTCTGCTGAATTTGAGGCATTGCATGTTTAGTGTCAGAACTTAACATTGCACTTAGCCTTGTAATCAGAGCGATGAAATGAAAACATTAAATATATAATTTGAAAATATTAAGGCCTGTTGTGGCGCAGTGGCAGAAACGTGTGACTGTAACCGATGGGTTATGGGTTCGATCCCCACTCAAGGAAATAAATATTTAATATTTTCAATTAAAATATTTAATGTTTTAATTTCTTCACCCTGGTACAAGGCAAAATGCGGCGTTGAGTTCCGCCACTCAACACGATATGCCTCAAAATTCGGCGGAAAGTGGGGAACGGAAGTGGAACGGAGTGTCCTAACACTAGGTTCCCAAGTTCACTCTGCCTGCCATGTGCGGGATACAGCGTGAAGCTGAGTAAGAAAATATTATATATTTCATTTCTTCGACGGGGGATCGAACGCACAACCTATCGTTTACAGTCACACGCTTGTGCCGCTGCGCCACGACATGCCTCAAGCTAATTATAATATAATTAAAAAAAATAATTTAAACACAGACTTAATGAGTGTTCTAACGAAATATTATTTAATTAGTGAGATTTAATTATAGATTCCTATTTACACTTGACGTTAGACAAGCCACCGCTGGGGGTCAACGACCGGCCGTTTCGTAATTGGTCATTTCGTTATGAAAGTGAATTTACGCTGAAATTATTGTCTCAGTTGCGTTTTTTTTTAATAGTTTTCGTATTCAACAGTTTTTACTTTGTTCGAATGGTTTTTATTTATGATATATATATATATATATATATATATATATATATATATATATATATATATATATATATATATATATATATATATATATATATATATATATATATATGTATATATATATGTATATATATATATATATATATATATATATATATATATATATATATATATATATATATATATATATATATATATATATGTATATATATATATATATATATATATATATATATATATATATATATATATATATATATATATATATATATATATGTATATGTATATGTATATGTATATGTATATGTATATGTATGTATATATATATATATATATATATATATATATATATATATATATATATATATTTAAATACTTATGTTGTTTTGTAATGTGATAATGCAAGAAGAATGCGGGTTGTCTCAATAGTTGGGAGGCATTGCGTGTTGAACAACTGAACTCAACGCCACGCGTTTAGCCGAGGCTCAATCTGGATTGAGGACATGGAAATATTAAATATTTTATATTTTTCGAGTAGGGATCGAACTTACAACCTCTCGCGCTTACAGTCAATCGCTTTTGCCTTACACGACATGAACAAAAGTTAAAATATTCTATAATTGTTAATAAATTATAAAAAAATCTAAAAAATATGTGGTTCAAATCTAAGGATCGTGTACCCCTATCCAATGCAAAAATGCTTGATAAAGCAAAAAGAGGTCACAAAAGTACGTACTAAAAACAAAAGTTTATTGACCCATAAAGTGACATGTGTACATCACCACGCCCGCATTACAAGTGTACAAATTGCAACATTAGCATAGACCTAAAAATATGTGCTGAATGTGTAATTAACGGTTGGATGTATGAAGTAGAAGAGGCCTGTGGTGGTGCAGCGGCACAAGAGTGTGACTGTAACTGACAGGTTCTGGGTTCGATCCCCAGTCGAGGAAATGAAATATTTAATATTTTCAATTCTGAAATGAAATATTTAATATTTTTAAAATATTTAATGTTTCATTTCTTCGCTCTGGTAATAAGCGCCGCATTGAGTTCCGCCACTCAACACGCAATGCCTCAAATTCGGCGGAAAGTGGGGAACGGAAGTGGAACGTAGTGTCATAACACTAGGTTTCACTTTCATTCCCTCTGCCTACCCTGCCTAGTGCGGGATACAGCGTGAAGCTGAAAAAAAAAAGAAAAAAAAATGTATGAAGTATTTCTTAGCATCCCGCACAGGGCACATTTGACAAAAGGAACTTAGGAACATAGTGTTAAGACACTACGTTCCGTTACAGCTTCTGAATGAAGGAACCAACTTGAGAACGCTTTCTTTTAAGTCGAAAGCCGTGTTCATCACGGTGGTTCTTAGGTATATTTCATGAAAATCGTATTAGTAGTTTATGAGCTACAAGCGCTTTTGCCACTTTTCTTTCTGTACATAATCTAAATTTTATTACGCCTGCAGTTCCGGTACTTAGATTTGTATAACAGTTAGTCCTACACAATTTTAGCTGCCACAATATTATACTTAAAGGTAAAATAGGATAACATATTAATTAATTCTCTCTCTCTCTCTCTCTCTCTCTCTCAGCTTCACGCTGTATCCCGCACTAGGCAGGGTAGGTAGAGGGAACGGAAGTGAAACCTAGTGTTATGACACTCCGTTCCACTTCCGTTCCCCACTTTCCGCCGAATTTGAGGCGTTGCGTGTTGAGTGGCGGAACTCAACGCCGCGCTTTGCCTTATTACCAGAGCGAAGAAATGAAACATTAAATATTTAAATTGAAAATATTAAATGTTTCATTTCCTCGACTGGGGATTGAACCCAGAACCTGTCGGTTACAGTCACACTCTTGTGCCGCTGCGCCACGACAGGCCTATATTAATTAATTGTTATGTATAAGCGCCTTAACAATTTTAAATCCCAAACTAAGAACACCTAACACCAAAATAAAACCACAAACATTTTCTCCGCGAATTTGATTTGAAAAAATGATGTTAAAAACGCTAAAATAACAATGCTCGGTAGTCTAGTGACCCACTTTTCTACATTGTTTCCCCGTTCACTATTATTTGACGTTTGTATTGTGCTCCTTTGTTAGAATTTGCCACAGGTAATTTGAATGATACAAATTTCACCGTTCTGGTTTTAACAAGGATGTTTGCGAAGTGTGCCAAGGCGTTTTACCAAGGCCGTGGCCGTACAGCCTGTGGATTGACGCGTGTGGAAGATAGTCTTGTAAATCAATGTAACATATCATGTACAGTATGTTCCTAAGAGTTCGAGAGAGGAAAAATCTTTTTAATTCGGTCAAAAAAAATCACTTACAAAGTTACTTTCGGTATAAAACCACTTTCTATATTAAATGCTTACTGTTGATTAGATATTTTTGTAAATATTTAACGATACTTTATTCATTATTTTGGCAAATAAATATACGTAAATAAATAACTGGGTTATGAATATTAGTAACTTTAAAGACTTTTTATCCTTCCAAAGCAATGTATTTCCGAATAAACTTTAAACTCTCGGGCCAAAAGAAGACTGTAGCCTCGTTGTATCATTATTTGAACATTAATTTCCGCATTTGTAAACACCCAACGGTATTAACAAAATGAATATTTAGTACAAAGAAAAAGTAAAAATAAAATCATTCGTACGTTACCTTAAAATTGTATGTTTACGAGAATTGCTATAGTGGAAAATATATGAGCGATGTTTTCTAAGGAATTTAGCTCAGTTGTTAAGTACAGTTAGTTTTGCGAAAGAAAACAAACGCCAAAATGGTACAGAGTCAATTAACCCCGCAAATCCGTGATATGAGAAGTTTATGTACATAATAATGGCTTTTTTACTAGAGATATGATCTAGTTCTTGTATCTTGGAAAATATTAAGCGAAAATACGCTTTGTATCCTAGAAACCTATATTTTTTATACATTTTATTATTTACTTACTAATCGGCGCAGGAGAAGCAAGAGGCGCAGAGGCACAAATGTGCGACTGTAAACGTGACAGGTTATGGGTTCGAACCTCATGTGAGAAAATGAAATATTTAATATTTGTGATGGTAACAAGTCAAAATGCGTCATAAAGTGGGAAACAGAATGGAATGTATTAACATTAGGTTCCCAAGTTCCCCCTGTATAATCTGCGATGTCTAAGATACACGGTGAAGCAAAAAATATGAATCTAGTTCTGATTTGATAATGTCATAATAAGTCATCACGGCGCAGTGATACGAAGGGAGTTGTTAGTTCGATTCCTGTTACGTGATATTAATTATTCTTATTTCCAGTTTAGAAAAAAAGAAAAGTGCGACGTTAAATTTTGCTATTCAACACACTGTCTCTAATTATTGACAAGGTTGCCTTTTCCTTTTAAAGTTCAAATATTTTTTTAGCTATCCTTATGTCAATCAATTAATCTTTATGAATGAAAAATATTTCAGTCACTCTCGTTGCTTCAGAGTTTATAGGTTTTTGATATGTCATTGAATTCAATTAGGTCATTACAAGCACTTTTGAATTGTCAAGTTACACAGTCTAGTAGTGTCAGTCCTACAGGAAGCTACCTTTGGCTTAGAAGGCGGCAAGAATCTCACCAGTTTCTCTTTTCATAATATAATTTACATTACACGTATATGTTTTACAATAATTATATTTCTGACGGAGCATCAATATCATTTATTCCCACGCACTATTATCATTATAGCCGTGTTGAATAGAATAATAAGCTTTGCCTTTTATAAGTTATATGTTTTTAACTTTTACTTTATTTATTATAATGTCATAATAAAATAGAAGTGTTTTTTTTATTTTTCTCGGCAAATTTGGTTCATTAACATACTTTTAGTACAAAACTTGTAAAAAACAATAACAATAACTAACCTCTTATGTGAATGAATTTATTTTCATTTCCACGCTCTGGTAAGGAGGTAAAATGCGATATTGAGTTCCGCCACTCAACAAGCAAAACATCCTTTTTTTTATGGAAAAGACGGCAAATAAACGTACGGGTCACCTGATGGTAAGTGATCACCGTCGCCCACGGCCCCGAGTAACTCTAGAGGAGTTACAGGAGCGTTGCCGTCCTTTAAGGTGGAAGGGCACCGGGGCCCGGCATTACCTAATGCGAAACGCAGTGGCCAAAGCCACTACTTAACGCCGGTCTTAAATGCCGGGGGTGGTAATAATCCGGTCGAGTCTGCCCATGCGTGTTGCCATTGCTGGCAATGTGACTCTACCACACGCACTTTAGTCGCCTCTTACGACACCATCAGTACCAGGGTGATCCTATTCTAAGACGGAATCACACGGCACAAAAAATCCTGAATTCGGAAGGTGTGAAATGTGTCTGAATAGAAACAAAGCCTTTTGACACTAAATTCCCAGTTTCCCTCTACCTAACCTACCACGCTTGAAGCTGGAACAATAACTAATGTTTTTTTTTAATACAAAATGCATCTAAAAGGCATACTGTACCAATGTAGCTTACACCGAGACTCACTGCCCTTGACTCCCTGACCGGTCACGCCCACACTGCGAGCGCTTTCTTCACTCATATGAATTTTAATAAGCCACACAATCACTTTGGCATGCTATTGTTTTGTTATAATTATATTTTAATTTTAATTAGTTAGTGATAGTAAAAATGCATTATATATGTATTTAAGTGAGTAACGGACCGGAGTGTCTCAATATTACGTTCTGAAGTTCCCTCTGCCTACCTTGCGATGTGCGGGATACAGAGTGATGCTAAAACAATATTATTTATATCTAAGCTTATACATGGCTTCTTTTATTTTCTAATCGAAGTTATTGAATATTAAATATTTCATTTTCTCGTGTGGGGATCGAACCCTAAACCTATCGCCACGAGGTCACGAGGTCTTAAGATATTACTGACTCACTCAGCTTCACACTGTATCCCGCACATAGCAGGGTAGGCAGAGGGAACTTGGGAACCTAGTGTTAAGACACTCCGTTCCACTTTCCGCCGAATTTGAGGCATTGCGTGTAGAATGGCGGAACTGAACGCCACCTTTTGCCTTGTACCAGAACGAAGAAATGAAAACATTAAATATTTAAACTGAAAATATTAGATATTTCATTTCTTCTAGTGGGGATCGAACCCACAAACTGTCGGTTACAGTCACACGCTTGTGCCACTGCGCCACGACAGGCCTCAAGATATTAAGTTATAATTTAGATATCAAACAAAATTTTATTTAGACATTTTATAGATATACAGATGCAATGTCTTTGAATATATAAACAAATAATTTTCAGTAAAGATTTTTACGTATGTAATATATGTACGTACTTTATGTATTTATAATTGAAAACGGAGATTGA
The DNA here is from genome assembly GCA_019049475.1 of Eueides isabella. Lineage (NCBI taxonomy): Eukaryota > Metazoa > Arthropoda > Insecta > Lepidoptera > Nymphalidae > Eueides > Eueides isabella. The sequence continues at coordinate 11,211,742 of CM032399.1, forward strand.
TATTAAGGTATGACATCGTGATGACTCGGCCCGAAGATTAATCACAATTACTGAACACGCAATAAACGTCTGTTGATCTTAATTGACCAATGATCTAAACATGACAACATTCTTTTAACATGCGATCCGTTTTAACTTTTTTTATGTGTTTTTTCCACAAAATATATTTAAAAAGTGTGCCCACATAATATACTTTGCTTTAACAACTGCTTGCTGCTGCTGCTGCTGTAACTTCTTGCCTAAGGGTAGATATATCTATTCTTATACCTTTTTTTTAGCTTCACGCTGTATCCCGTACGTAGCAGGTTAGGCAAAGGAAACTTGGAAGCTTTATATTAAGATACTCTATTCCGTTGCCCTATTTTCCGCCGAATTTAAGGTATTACGTGTTGCTTGGTGGTACTCAACGCCGCGTCCTGTTGCCAGAACGATGAAAGGAAATCATTAAATATTTCATTTCCTGAAGAAAGAATCGAACCCGCTACTTGTTGCGTTTAGAATCACACGCTTATGCTCCTGTGCCACAACAGTAAAATAAACTTCAATTTACCCATTTCTTTTTTATACTTTTTTCATCTCATTATTTTCTTGAATGATGACGTTTGAAGATATTTTCATCAACATTTCTTTGGAAAGACCGATATACGATTTAAATATTCTTTTTTCTCTCTTTTCCATTTTCTTCCCTTAGAAATCGACGTAAGCAAGAAAAATTGTTAAAAACAAAAAAAAGGCAGACAATTTAAATTCTTGACTATACAGTAATCTTAGCGTTATGCAAATATGAGCAAATAGCATATACTACGCGTTAAATCAGACCGTGAAGAGTTCACATTATGGGAATAATCCCATACGCTTGCCATGTGTTGTTAACAAAAAAAAATTGGTTCATGTAATGATTTTTTTTTCTATACAATTAATATATTTTAAGCTTGTGTCATGTTATAGAAACGTTAGGAGGAATCTAATGTTAAAACATTTCATCGTACACTTTCAATCTGAATTCGAGATATTGCTTGTCGAGTTGCGGAACTCAACACCGCGCTGACAAAGCGGGAAAATCTATAGTAGGATGAAACTCACAAACTTCCTTTTGGTTTTTGAGCATTATTTTAGCTTCACGCTTTATTCCACACATAACACGGTGGGCACAGGGACCTTGGGGACGTAATGAAGAAGCAACCCTGGCAGAGGAAGGGACTGTCTAGGACACAGTTCTTCTGCCCATTCCGCCAAATTTGAGACATCGTTTTCAGTCACACGTTTAATTAAATATCATCATTGTTATAAGCCAGTTCTTTTTAATTTTATATTGCTATTTTGTTTACTTTAAATGAAAAGTGATCCTAGAATTGTTTTTTTCAAATGACCACTGGCTAGATAGTAAAACTATATTAAAACTATGTTTGTACATCTTCATAAGTCTATAAGATATAATTGCAAAATTCTCTTCTAAGTCCCACTTATATTGTGCAATGGCGTAGGATTTCGTGAATCATGTGGGTGGCACATCAGTAATTAGTAACATCAACTGTCTGTCGCTTAACTTAAGGTCGTAAAATTTTTTCATTGCCCAACAAATGATAGCTTTAATAAGTTATTGTCATTGCAATAGATTTGGTTTGTGATTGCTGATGACGCAATATTTTAACATTTTTTTATAGATAGATAAGATGTCAATTTAATAAAAAATAAGGCAAAATGCGGGTTTTAAAGCTTAGGTATTTTTACAATCTACCCTAGATTGTAAAAATACTCCCTGTCTGCGGAAAGTGTTAAGTCTAATTTTTTGATTTTTTATAAGTTGAGAGACGTAGCTGCGCTTATTACATGTAACTTAAATATGAAAATAAAATATAATTATTTTAATTAAAGAAGATTGGTCATTCAAATTTTATAAACTGGTGAATGATGGTGTTGTATATTATAATATTTAAAATCTTCTATTTTTTACCCCCGATGCAAAAAGAGGCGTATTATAACTTTGACTAGTAGCTCCTGAATAATTTGAGTTTCTTTTAATCCAACACCTTATTCAAAGTTTTATGAATTCAGATTACTTTAAGAACTACAAACACTTTGACAAGGTTTTATTGGTTAGGTTTTCTTAAAATAAAAAAAAAATGTAATTGGTTAAATCACAATATGATAGAAAATTATATTTTATTAACATCGATTTTATATATTAAATTATAAATGTCCTACATACTTTATTACTCTTAATGTAGAAATATGTTATGATGTTAAATTAACAATATAAAATTACTCAATTTTCAGTAGCTACCTACTATAGTACTAGCACTGCATTCTCTCATTTGCAAGTGCTTTGTTCATGAAACAACATATTTTAATATAATGTACATATATAAATAAATAATTAACATATCCTGTTAGAGAAAGGTCCGTCGTGGCGCTTGCACAAGCATGTGACTGTAAACGCGACAAGTTGCGGGTTCGATCCTCACTCGAAGAGATAAAATATTTTCTAATATTTAATGTTTACATTTTTTTACTTGGGTCAACACGCAATGCCTCAAATCCAGCGGAAAGCGGGGAACGGAACGGAGTGTTTAACACTAGGTTCCCAAGTTACCTTTGTTTACCCTGCCCCCATATACGGGATACAATATATAATCTTAGTATAATAGTAACATAATAAAGTAACTTTAGTGCGTATGTACGAGAGACTCGACCGGTTCCGTCTAACGACTGGCATTTCGTATTCACCTTCACTTTTAAGCCTGTTTTGTGTCAATACTACACCTGATGCGAAGCTAATAATATAAACAGTAAAGCTATTTAGTTTATAACTCAGTTTCACGCTCTATCCCGCCCAAGGCTGGGTAGGCAGAGGGAACTTGGGAACCTGATGTTAAGACACTCCGTTCCACTACCGTTCCGCACTCATAGCTTTTAATATACTAAATAACTTTATCCAAAGTAATGATATTTATCATATACCATTAATTTGGATCTTTTTTTTTTATTTCTATCGATATTTCTACGAGTTTTGAAGTTAAACAGGTTGTAAGTTCGACTTTCTTCGCTTTGGTAATGAGACAAAGCGCAGCGTTGAGTTCCGCCACTCAACATTTAATAATTCATTTCGGCATAAGCATAATTATGAACGATTCGATATAAGCATAATTATGAGCATAAATATAAGCATAATTATGAACGGAGGTATCTTAATTGGAACTGAGGGGACTAACACTAGTTTCTTAAGTACCATCTTGCCTACGTGCTATGTGCGCGATAAAGTGAAGCATGAAGCCAAAAAAAATCTGCGAGGAATAGAACCATTATTGTGTATGTCTTTTAATTTATTTATATTCATATTTAGATTAAATTAAACACCTAATATCATGTTTTACATATTGGTATTTCTGATAATTTCAGAGATACTTTAGCCGAAAAATGTATACAAACAAATAGATAGACAGTTTTTAATTATATACACATGTATTTAATGCATATATTATATTGGTATAATTATTCTTATATTTTTTACATGGAACAAGAGCCTAATGATAAATTCCTGTGACATTGCAATGGATGACGGAACCATGCATTGCTTTTGTCTAAGAAGGTGGACAAGTATAAGCTTAAACATGTAAATATATAGACAGATATATAGGCATATATATATATATATATATATATATATATATATATATATATATATATATATATATATATATATATATATATATATATAAATATTATTTTTGAAGTAATTATCCAACCTTAGAAAGAAAAATACTCATTTTTTCGATATCTGTATAAAATATTGAACGTAGCAGGATTTGAACCCGCTCCTCTTGGGTGGGCTCAATCAATTAAAAAAGTTATACGTTTTCTAAATAGCTATTCCACTGACCCCTTGTTATGGTTATAATTTATAATTTATCATGTATTGAAAGTGGGGGACGAAACGGAGTGTCTTAACATTAGGTTCCCAAGTTCCCTCTGTCTAAAGTACCCTGTGCGGTATACAGCGCGAACAAGAAATAGCTAATAAATAAATTAATATGGCTATATTTTTATATATGTTAACATTTATTTTTTATTTTTCTTGGAAGAGTTTTGGTTACGTATTTTTTGGCTTGACCTCATTTACATTCAAGATTCAGTCCATTGTTCATGCTTTCTGGGAAAATTAACGGACGTATAATAATTATGATTCGTAACTTCGCGCCAATAACAGTGCTTTAGAAAGCTTTTATATTAACATAGATAATAAAATATATATATTTTTTTTTACAATTTTATTGTAATGATAGTACATACAGTACATCTTTTTTCCCAGTTTCACGTTGTATCCCGCACATTGCAGGTTAGGCAGGTGGAATTGGGAACCTAATGAAGACACTCCGTTCCTTTCCCTACTTACCGTCGAATTTTAGGGCATTGCGTGTTGCGAGACGGAACTAAACGCCGCGTTTTATTGTTACCAGAATGAAGAAATGAAAATATTAAAATATTAAATATTTTTTTTTCCTCGCGTGGAGGGGATTGAACCCACAATATGTCACAACCTGTCATAGTCGCACGCCACGCCATGCATCAGGATAATAATATATCTTTTCAAACATATTGTTAAATGCTTTTTGTTAAGCAAAAGATTTTTTTTTCTTGTAGTAATAAAATTCATATGTAAACTAAAAAAATACATCTCATATTTAAACTTTTACACGTTTTTTATAGATTATGTGGTAGAGCTTTAGAGCTTCTCATTGCCAAAGAGGTTATAAGTTTTTTTTTTTTCTTATAAATTACGATAGCCTCAAACGTAATATCATATAAAATTAATTAAATTTAATAAAAAAAGTCACAAAAGACTAAATTTGTACTTGTAAGCTTATCAAGATAACATATCGTTTGTACGGTGATATAAAAACTATGATTTATGAATTGTGACTCAGAAGGCCGTGAAGGATATTAAATTATATTTTACGTACTTCAAAAGTAAGCCTGCATATTTAAATATGTTTTAACAAAAACTGTTAAAATGGTTTTAACCTTAAGCTAATGTGTGCTTCGGACTGCATTGTTCACGCATCGTTTAAAATTGACTTTTACAATATATAAAATTTAGTATTACAATATATACTTTTGTTATATAATAAATCTTTATTTAATACTATTCGTGGAATTAATGCGTAGTAAAACGAAAATATGCAAAATTAACGTTTTTTTAAATATCTTGAATAGAAAAAAATATATATTTTAGCAGGAGCTTTAAAATATATGAAAAAATTGGAATAATGAATGAAGCAACAAGTTCACTGTTTCATTATTGATTAATTCTTCCTTTTTTTTTATATTAAGTATATATATTATAAGTATGTACAAATACACAGTTATATATTAAATGTTTTAGTTTTTGTTTTTTTTTTTTTTAACTTTTGATACGGTATTTCCATGACAGATAAAATAATATATCTTATCTTATTGTCAAGTTCGTCTAAGATTCAAAGATGAATGACTTATGTAAATAAACACTTCACGTGTACACAATATATTTACAGTATTTAATATTATTAGTTTTAATTTGTCTTAAATATAAAAAAAGAAAAAATAAAAAAAAAATACACTTTACCACAAGCACCTAAGCTTGAAGCTGAATCACAACAAAAAAGTTTCTTTATTTCACAGATACAATAAAATTGCCAAATAATTTAAAACATTAACATGTTGTAACAAAATATGTACATATATCCTTTATATAATAATTAGAATACGCAACACCAGAAAAATTTGTACGTAACTCGTATAGAAATTTTACAACGTATTGTGCCATTCAAAAAGTTTAAAACATTGTAACTTTGTGTTCTTGTAATTACTGCGGTCACGGCTGTTAAGATATTATAATAATGCCCAAATGTTTTCGTTCAACGCTGAGGTTAGTGGGTTAATATTACGCTGGTAGTCGAATTAGATAATTTTTTAATGTTTTTTGAGGTCTCTTGTTGCGCAGGGGCACAAGCATGTAACTGTAAACGTGTTAGGTTGTGGGTTCGATCCCCACTCGAGGAAGTTAAATATTTTATATTTTCAATGTCGGGTACTGGTAAGAAGGCAAAACGAGGTGTTCCGCCTCAAAACACGTTATCGTATATCGTCTTATTCAACGGAAAGTAGGAAACGTGACGGAGTGTCTTAACACTAGGTTCCCGAGGTCCTCTGCCTACCTTGCCATGTCCGAAATACAGTGTAGGGCTGAAAAAATATTTCTATAGCGTATCCAAGAAAACCTTGAGTAGATACTCCGTTCTTCACGTTCTTAGGGAGTTTCATAAATACAGAACAGATATGGCGTTGTCTTGCAGTGGTTGTGGGTTCAATTCACCATGTTCACTCTGCCTATCTCTATGTGCGGGATAAAACGTGAAAGTAAAAAAAATAAAATTCCTTTTTACAGGATAGCCACAATGCTGCAGCAGATATTGAGAGACATGTGGGTGGACCCGGAGATCCTCGCTGAGCTCGACGAGACACAGAAACAGACGCTGTTCTGTAAAATGCGTGAGGAACAGGTAATTTACTTTAATATTTGCTTACTTTATTTAACTATTATTTAACCACGAGAGTTACATCACTGAACAGAACTTTGCGTCTCCGTTCACCACGACCAACCTCCAGTTGCTAGAGGTTGAGGTTGGTAGAGTTCGCGTTTACATTCACATGCTTGTACGCCATGAAAAGCCTCTATTTAAATTTAGATATAAATTGATCCATATACTTACTGATGAGACCTGTCGTGGCGCAGCGGCACGAGCGTGTGACTGTAACCGACAGGTTCTGGGTTCGATCCCCAGTCGAGGAAATGAAATATTTAATATTTTCAATTTAAATATTTAATGTTTCATTTCTTCGCTCTGGTAATAAGGCAAAGCGCGGCGTTGAGTTCTGCCACTCAACACGCAATGCCTCAAATTCGGCGGAAAGTGGGGAACGGAAGTGGAACGGAGTGTCTTAACACTAGGTTCCCGGGTTCCCTCTGCCTACCCTGCCTTGTGCGGCATACAGCGTGAAGCTGAAAAAAAAAACTTACTGATGTTAAATAACAAATTATGTAAGTTCACAGATTTACATACACACTAACATAACAGAGACTCTGATGACATTTTCGACCTTGCATTCTTAAAACTTTATTAGTATACAATCTTGTATATTTTAATACTGTTAATATTATAACATTATTAGAAAAATACATACTCAACATTCAATACTTTTTCACAATTCACACTATGTTCCCTGGTTCGGTCGTCGCACTTGGCAGGATAGACAGAGGGCTGCCTACCCTGCCATGTGTGGGATACAGCGTAAAGCTGAAAAAGAAATACAAAGTAATATGCTCAACAACTCATGAGAAAGTTAACCATGTGTAGTTAGGAAAGTGTCCATTTGAGAGCGATCCATGCAGGTACTGTTACTACTACTGCTAAATATAAAAGTATACTAAAATTAAATTGATTTTTTAGACATAACAGAGGCTTGGCTTGACCTTCGGAAATACAGTATGATATGATTAAAAAAGATCCTGTTACTTCTCTACTAGTGATTAAGGGTGAATTTGAAATTAATAATTAATATAATTATCCTTATTTATTATATAGAGGCCTGTCGTGGCGCGGCGGCGCAAGAGTGTGACTGTAACCGACAGGTTCTGGGTTCGATCCCCAGTCGAGGAAATGAAATATTTAATATTTTCAATTTGAATATTTAATGTTTCATTTCTTCGCTCTGGTAATAAGGCAAAGCGCGGCGTTGAGTTCCGCCACTCAACACGCAATGCCTCAAATTCGGCGGAAAGTGGGGAACGGAAGTGGAACGGAGTGTCATAACACTAGGTTTCACTTTCGTTCCCTCTGCCTACCCTGCCTTGTGCGGGATACAGCGTGAAGCTGAGAGAGAGAAATTGAGAGAGAAAAATATAATTATCCAGATATCGCACCTTATGAAGTAGGTTGTTCAAAATATCTTTTTTATCCCCTACGAAAAAAGGGGTAAGTTAAGTTTAATCGATGTCTGTGGGTCCGTAGCTTTTTAGCATTATCGAACCGATTTGAGGACCGCTTTCTTTGACAGAAACACTTGTTTATCACGATATATCCTGGCTAAATCTTTCTGAAAAATCAGATTAACAGTTTAAGAGATACAATCGCTTTGCCAAGACGAGATAGTGATTTTTTTTGCTCTTGGGGTATTATTTTTTTTAATTTAGTAGTTTTTATTCTAAAGGCTAATCACGGATATGCGTTATATGCCTGTTAATTAGTGACTTTCAGGAGATTTTTTATGTATAACGATTGCTTGTGTATTTATAACCCGTCTATTATTCACCTTCAAGGTCTTATTAGGTACGATTGGTTACAGTGACCACTCACTTTTGTGGTTACCGCTTAGCTAATCCATCACCCTTATACTAATTTTAACATAAAATTAGCCTTCGTTAGATAAGTGCTTGCTGCAATAGGTAATAAAAATTTTATTTAGTAACTATGTGGTTATTGAAAATAATGCACGTAGGATAAAAGTTAGGCACCCCGTTCTCTCTGCCTACCCCGCTAGGGATATAGCGTGAAGCTAAGTTAAATTAAAAAAATATATTTATTAATGCGAAGATACACACGGCATTTGTTTGTTTCGGTAAAAGAATGACTAAAAGATTAATTATAGAACAAATTATTTTTTTAAACAAATAAAATTTTAATTCTTGACACAAAATGCAATTAGAATGAGGCCTGTCGTGGCGCAGCGGCACAAGAGTGTGACTGTAACCGACAGGTTCTGGGTTCGATCCCCAGACGAGGAAGTGAAATATTTAATATTTTCAATTTAAATATTTAATGTTTAATTTCTTCGCTCTGGTAATAAGGCTAAGCGCGGCGTTGAGTTCCGCCACTCAACACGCAATGCCTCAAATTCGGCGGAAAGTGGGGAACAGAAGTGGAACGGAGTGTCTTTACACTAGGTTCCTGGGTTCCCTCTGCCTACCCTGCTCGTGCGGGATACAGCGTGAAGCTGAGTGGTATACGTAAAGAAGCAGTTAGTGCAAAAAAATTGTTTACGTTAACTTTTTGACCCTAAGCATTATATTTTTGACCTCAAAAAACTAAATTATTTATAAATGAATGTATATTTTTATATAAAATATATGTATATGTAGTTTATAAATTTACACGAGAAATATTAGCTTTCTCCGCGCACTAGAGTCTACGTTATTCCTAAACAAAAACCGGTAGCGTGTCTAATTGTTTATTATACGTACAGATAAAAAATATATTTGTGTTATATGATTGACATTTATCGTATCCCTTCAGAGCGCTGTCAAAATAAACGTTTCACACTCATTGATAAATGTTTATTTAAATGTCACGTAGAACTGTTATCATTTTTATCATTGTTATGAATGTTTGAGATGACTCAGTATTATATAAAATTATAAGTTTAAAGGCATCTTAAAAGTATTTTTTCTTCACACTGTATCTCGCATGTAGCGGGTCACGGGACTCTTGCTGTGTGATTCCGGCTTAGAATAGGATCACCCTGGTAAAGTACGTGTGGGAGAGAACGCTGTCAGCAATGACGACACGCATGGGCAGACTCGCCCGGACTATTTACACCCCCGGCATTTAAAAGCGGCGTTAAGTAGTGGCTTTGGTTTTGGTTAATATTTCCGCTAACATCTATCCAGATCTGATACCGAACCGATAACCATTAAGTGCAGAATGGCATTGAAACTTCTTTTTTTTATAGTTTAAAGTTTTCTACAGCTTTCTCCGCTGTTCGCTTTCACATAATATATATGACAAATTAATGAAATAAATAAATGTAAGTAAATAATAAAAATAATAATTTATTTCTTTTAGAGGCCTGTCGTGGCGCAGCAGCACAAGCGTGTGACTGTAACCGATAGATTGTGGGTTCGATCCCCACTGGAGGAAATGAAATATTTAATATTTTAAATTTAAATATTTAAAGTTTTCATTTCTTCGCTCTGGTACAAGGCAAAACGTAGCGTTGACTTCCGCCACTCAACGCGCAATGCCTTCATTTCGCCGAAAAGTGGGGAACGGAAGTGGAACGGAGTGTCTTAACACTAGGTTCCCATGTTCCCTCTGCCTACCCTGCCATGTGCAGCATACAGCGTGAAGTTGAATATTTGTTTTAGGTTGAGTATTTTTTATTTATGTTTTAAGTCCATAGATGTAGTCCGTGATCATGGATGAACGAAATAAAAAGACATAAACAACCGATTATTCCGTGAGAGTTGCCTTTTTTAAAAAGAGTTTCCTTTTTTTTTTAATAGCAAACATCAAAGTATTTATTCTCCTTGTAAGATACTGTTTAAATGGTATAATGATTTAAACGCTAACGCATTCGCCTTTCGGTCACACCTTCCTTTGTGACTGGAATTTCAAGGTGCGGCAACAATCGACATGTAATCGTATTATTATCGACGGTAAACAAATATTTTAAAATGATATTATTTTCTAGTTTCGCCACAATAACGGCGGAACTACCTGCTCAGTTACCTACATTGAAATGAATTAAGGAGGTAATTGTCTGTTCCATTAGGTAGAAGAAGGTAAAAAAAAATAAAGTATATTTTTTACGATTCCGCTGCGTGAAAAAAATAAACGTACAGTATAACACTTTTAAATCAACGCAATCAAAAGATACAAACATATAATATATAACGTTTTAGCTACATTTTGTAGGAAAATCGCCGCGTATTCAAAGCCTAGTGAGTACTTCCCGGTAATCTGGTGGTAAAGTGGGTATAAATAAGGAAATAAATCCAAAAAGTGAACATTTATAAGTATTTCATAAACCACTACAATATTATATTTGTAGTTCATTTTATAGAAAAAATTGATTGATCGTCCGCAAACTTACGCTTTTAACGTTTGTAACTTATAAAGTTACTTACCGAGCAATGTCGAATTTGATGCGGAACCCTCGGTGGGCTAGTCCGAGTCGCACTTGTCCGGTTTTTAATTTTTACTTATTAATAAAGCGATTAAATTAAAAAAAATGTTCACATGCTCCTTTCGCTTTTTTATTGACAATGTATGATGTAAGATGGATTATTTCTTAAAAGGACAGAAATTGTGATATGGTAGAAATCTACCGTTTATATATTAAAGTATTTCAATTTTTATGTTAACTATTTTCACTAAAACGCTATGCTAAGATAGAAATATTTTTAAATTAAATATTTTATTTATTCAGGTGCGTCGGTGGCAGGCTTGGGATCAAAAAGTGAGCAAGGAGGAAAATGGCCGCACAAAGTTTCAAACAAATGACAAGAAGCAGGTGCAGTTTCTTGAAGGGGAAGATGGAGAACCATGGGTAAGCAGTAAAAAATAATAAATTGGATAACTACTTGATTTAATCTCTCGTACCGATATAAATCGTTTTTTTTTTTCTAAATGAATATGTTTAAATTAATAAAAAATGTAGCAATTTTGTCAAATTCAATATTTTAAATTGATGTATTTTTTTATCAATCGATTTCAATTAAACTAACACAAAATGTTGAAGTAAGGTTGCCAAAATATAGAAAAGGTCTTTATATAAAAATATATTATGACATCATACTACAGCATTAGAGCACCGGTGTCTGCTTTTTATGCTTTTAGCCTTGAATCAAATTGTGTGAAACAATTTGTTCAATTAATTGATGTATAATATCCATTAGACTCGAAAATTAAATGCATTTTGATATCGTCTAATTTTATTTTCTTCATTAATTTTATTTTCTTCATTATATTTTTATTTCGTTCTTTTCTTTGTCAGACAAAGCGCGACGCTAAGTTCACAAAATGTATGGAAAATGGGGAACGAAATGTTTTAATTGAATAATAAAATTTACATACTTAAGTATAAATAAAGTTTAGAATTTAAATTGTTATTAAATTTAAATTAAAATTTGAATGTATATAATAAAGGTAAAGTTTGAGGCCAATAGAAATAATAAGAAACATTTAATATATAGATGCATTCGCTCTGGTAACAAGGCTAAGGGCGGCGTTGAGTTCCGCCTATCAACACGCAATCCCTCAAATTCAGCGGAAGTTAAGTGGGGAACGGAAAGGACTGTCTTAACACTAGATTTCAAATTACCTACCCTGCCATGTGCGCGATACAGCGTAAAGCCAAAAAAAATATAAATAAAAAAAAACCAATATATATCTAAGTATAAATTGTACACAAAAAATCAACATTAGCACAGACAAAAATATTTAATCCAAAGAAATCAAAATTAATTAGACTATTTATCAGTTCGTATGTTCTATAGAGCTTGAAATGTACACAAAGCAATGTGTTAATCAGTAATGAAAACTCAAGGTTATTTGATATTCAGCTCAACAAAGTTAACCTACTTTAGTCACTTGTTTAAATATTGTAGGTACTGTAAAGGTTTTATTCCGCTAGTGTTTTATGTCATACATACAGCATTTATTTCAATGTAAACAGACACGTGACACTGAAAAATTATATTAGATAATACTCCTTTTTCCGCCATTTTGGTTAAATGTCAACGACAGGGTGAAAGAACTTGGGTGACGGAAGGGAAGATTGTTATTTTAACAATTACATATGTCGAGGAAAAATCCCATATTTTGTAAACAATAGTGGGAGTGGGATTGAAACTCACATTCACTTTATATACCTTTAATTTAGAAAAAAAAATCAGTTGATTTAGTATTTTTGCAGCACTGCTTTTCGATACACGATGGTGTTAAATACATTCACAGATTAAAAATATGTTGGTATTTATCATGTGTATAACGAGTATTTAGAATTTTTGTTTACAAATAATTTTGTTTATATAACATAAATAATTTTTCGCAACATTTCATTGTTTAATTAAAGCGTAATTTTTAGTTTGTGTGAAAATGATAATACTTTATTTTGGTGAACCATATATAATATTTTACTTTCTTGATTACGTGACGTGGAGTTGTTTTTTTTTTATCAATATAGCCATATATTTGAGAATCCGAATAGAATACTGGACAGATTTGGTCGTGGGCATATTTATCTAGAACTTGTGCTTAAAAGTATTTTGTAAGTACCTACTTGAGGTATTTACCTAATATTTTTTAATATTATTCACAGGATTGGAAATGAAAGTTAGGCTGTAATTACTTTATAAAATGTTAATCACAAAACGAGTATACAGTGTTTTAAGTATAGGCAGTAAAATATATTTTTTTATAGACCAAAATTTCCAATTTGTCCAGGTGCTTGCGCTGGTTTTTCTCTAATCTGAAGCAGTAACACTAATGTACCTTTGGTTAACTATTTGATGTCCAAAAAATAAAACATATAACTTCTTATTTTAAGTAAAAGAAAACAGAAAAATATATTCTAGATATCATGATCATCATTGTTTCCAGGTGTGGGTAATGGGTGAGCATCCAGACGATCAGACCATTGAGAACATCCTCGCTGAAGAAGCTCGTCAACGCGCCTTAACTCAGGCTTGTGAAGAAGCCCATCAACTACGTAAATCAGTTGAGAAGGAATTGACACACTTGATCGATTACAAACCTCTTGATAGCTTAGAACAGGTAGGTTGTTTTATAAAATGGCTTTTTTACTGTCAATCCCCGACGCAAAAATAGAAATGTTATAATTTAAACTTTTTTATTTCAGCTTTAAGCTGTATCCCGCACATAGCAGGGTTAGGCAGAGGGGACTTGGGAACCTAGTGTCTAAGGCACTCCGTTTTATTCCCCACTTTTCGCCAAATTTAAGACATTGCGTGTTAAGTGGCGAAACTCAACGCCGCGCTTTGTCTTTTTACCAGAGTGAGGAAATGAAAACATTAAATATATAATTTGAAAATATTAAATATTTCATTAACTCTGAGTTATTATTTAAGTTTAACTTGACCTTATTTGAAAATTCAATTCTCCACTTTGCGTCCAAATTTGAGGCGCATGTTGCAGTGTTGAACAGTGTTCATTGCCTTATTAAAATAATGAAAATAGTTTAAATTTAAAACCATTTCTTTTAGGTGGGATTGATGCCACAAACATAGTGTTTCACAGTGTTTTTTTATAGTTAAAAGTAGTGCTTATTCTTAAGAGCAAGGTTTTATAAAGTTGTTTTTGTAATTTTGTATTTGAAAAGCTTTTTTATAGATGTTCTTTTTTTAACCGGGGGTAATGGTTTTTTTTATGATTCATACATTTTTTTAATCACAATATTTCATTTAAAAACATACTACAATGTATTTTTTGTAACAATAATCTGAAATATTTACGTGTTCTGTTAAAATCAAGAAAACAATAATTTTGTAAAATTTTTTTCATATTAACTTTATATTGCCAAATTAATAGTAAAAAGTGCATTTAAATCGGCTTAAGCGTTTCTGAGATAGGTTGCGCAAACTCAGACAAATATATATTTTTTTGGATTCCAACACATTAATAAAAAGCCTAATTAATAGTTTTTCTAATGTATTTTTCATTTACATTAGTGATCAGTTACAATGTTACTATATATTATAGATTCAACCCCGGCTGGGCTTGCTTGGACTGCACAATTACTTTTTTTTGTTTTGCACATGACAGGGTAGGCAAAAGGAAGTTGGTAATCTAGTATTGAGACACTCAGTTACGTTGTCAACTTTATGTCGAATTTGAGGCAATGAGTGTTCAGTGGCGCTACGCTTTGCTCGATATTACCAGAATGAAGAAATTGAAAATATTAAATATTTCATTTCCTTGAGTAAGGACAGAACTTGCAACACGTTTTACATATGTAATAAATAAAACAATCTTATTTCAAGTGCTAAATTCACGGGAACCTTAAATAACACAATACAAAAAAAATATAATAACATTTTATTATAACTGTATCAACAATGGTGGGACATCAAATACTTACATGATATATTACTAATAAATAGCATATGACATAGTATGATAAGAAAATATGCATGCATGTATATGGAACACATTAATGACTCTGTATATATTGCTTAACTTAATAATACTGACATGTTTAAAATCAAAAACTAAAGTAACATTCACAAATCATAAAAGCATAAATAATCAACATAAATTACAAATACAGCACAAAAGAATTCCTTTGGAATACAAAAGATATTTTAAAAATAATTAGTTTAAAAAAAACATTTTATATATCACCATATAAATTTTAATTCTTCCATTTTCAATGTGTCATCTTGTACAGATAGAAATATATTTTGGTGATTATTTAGTATTTCTGTTGCAGTCTGTACTTTTATACTGTTAAATGAATAGGCTCCAAGCGTTATTCCCAAAATTAATTCATTTTC
The DNA here is from genome assembly GCA_019049475.1 of Eueides isabella. Classification (NCBI taxonomy): domain Eukaryota; kingdom Metazoa; phylum Arthropoda; class Insecta; order Lepidoptera; family Nymphalidae; genus Eueides; species Eueides isabella. The sequence continues at coordinate 11,227,073 of CM032399.1, forward strand.
ACTACTGTCCAAAAATGTTATATAATACTTAAAATCTGAATCTGAAAATATAAGATGTACTTATAAACATTTCACCCCCAATGGATTAAATGAGATGTCATTGCTAAAACTCTGCAGTCTTTTTGACGTCTGTCACTTGGCTGTATCTCATGAACAGTGATAATTAGGAAGTTAAGATTATACTATACTTACTTAGCTTTACGCTATATCTCTAGCAGGGTAGGCAGAAAGAATGGAGCGATAAGCAATTTAGCCCTTTGAATAAGAATCTGAGGCCTGTAGTGGCGCAGAGGCACAAGCGTGTGACTGTAACCGACAGGTTGTGGGTTCAATCCCCTCTCGAGGAAATGAAATATTGAATATTTTCAATTTAAATATTTAATGTTGTCATTTCTTCGCTCTGGTCCAAGGCAAAATGCGGCGTTGAGTTCAGTGACTCAACACGCAATGCCTCAAATTCGGCGGAAAGTGGCATGGAGTGGAGATTCCCTCTGCCTACCCTGCCATGTGTGGGATATAGCATGAAGCTGAGAATTGAACAATCATTCAAGCCTTTGAAGTCAGATACTGTCCCACTGTTTTCAAATTAAATTTACTAATTTAAGTAAATAATTTACTTATTAATAGACTCTGATATATTTAAATTTGAAACTGCAATTAGTGTCAATATAATGAAATAATTTCAAGTGTTCATAATAATAGTGCTAAAAAACTAAATTAGCGACCTCTTAAATTAATAAGAGAAGCAGAGGACAGTGTTTTGGCAATAGTTAATCACTGGTTGTATACAGTATAGTATGTGGTTATCATTATTATTATTATGATTTTAACAAAATTAATACAAGTGGCAATATTATATCAACTTACCTGGAAAAAGTGATGATAGTTCTGGTATTTCTTGGTCTGTCACCAAGGAACCATTACTAAAAAATTTTATTTCATCAGTAAAAAAGTCGAGAATTATAGAAAAAAGATTTGTTCTTGAATTACTTGTTTCCATTGAAAGGCCTATACTTAACCTGAAAATAATTTAATCGCTTAAATAGTAATAAAGAAAGAAAGAAAAAACATAATTTCATAAGGTAAGATTATAGTTTTGAAATAAATAGCAAACTATAAATTTTATCGTACCTGTCATTATTTTGATTTAATTTTCCCGTTATAACAACCGCATTTCCTACATTAAAAGCTTTTGGTAATTGAAATATAATTTCATTATCTTGTAAAGGCTCCGCCTTATTTATACTTAAAATTCCAGACATATCGTCTAATGATTAGTGTTATTTCTTGAAGACTCTTCACTGATGTATACGTACATATAACGGTAATCTATTTTTTTTTTTCTGAGTGACAACTGCTGTTGACCTGCTGGGATGGTCTTTCACCGGGCGTGGATATCTAATTTGTTGGGATAAACTTTTAATTTATAGTGTCGTTAATATTTATCCATTAACTTTAATTTATAATCACAAGTACCTACTCAAGCCTGTCAGTTTTCATATTGTTGGACAACAAATTTGACATTGACGTTTACCTATCGTACTGCGTAGTTGTCTATCGTTCTATCGAATATAGATTCTATAGATAATGCATAGACAAGCGCCCGCGTGTGCTAACTCGCCGGCATGGAATTTTGTTTATATATTGTAATTTTATAAATTGACTATAATAAAAAAAATATTGGATACAAGTCTGAAGGACATAATTAAGAAAATATTTTTATGTTAAAATTAATAAAAAAGTTTTGATTTTAGATGTTATAGAATATTCATAAAGTTGTCAATGGATTTTTTTTTATTATTCACATTTTTTATTATTATATTTGTAATATAAATAATTTATTTTAAAATTGTTTAATATTTCTTATTTCATATTTTTGTAAATATTTTCAATAACGGCCATATGCTTAGAAAAAAAATATTTATTTAACTCAAATTAAAAGTGTCATTGAAGTAATATATCACTCACTCACTCAGCTTTACGCTGCATCCCGCACATCGCAGGGTAAGCAGTGGGAACCTGGGAACCTAGTGTTAAGTCCGTTCCACTTCCGTTCCCCACTTTCCGCCGAATTTGGGACATTGCGTGTTGAGTGGCGGAACTCAACACCGCGTTTTGCCTTGAAGTAATATATATAAAGCTTAAACACGTTTTTAAATAACATTGTAACTTTTACAACTGTGTTTTACTAATTACCATACATTTTCATAATAATAAACTTATTCAAAAATAATAGTTAAGCTTAACGTTTCTCATGAAACAAAAGATAAACTTGAGGTGAACCTTTCTTTAATATTCACTCGTTAGTATCGAAATAGGAGAAGTATTGTAGTACAGTAAAAAGCAAACTCTTTTATATAGATATTGTATATGATAGAATTAAATAACACATTCTCAATAAATATATAGTCTCTTCTTAGTCTTCAATCTTTAAATCAAGGAAATACCGGTAAATATTCGGTAACATTAAGGCAGTATATAACGTTACCTGTTAAATAACGTTACCATATTTAAAGTTACATTGCGCACATTTTATCGTAAAGTTAAAATGCCCTCGTTGGGTAACTTTAAAATTATATTAAATGCAATTGTAAAAGCTACAGGTTGTAGGTTCTATCCCCATTCGAGGATATTAAATATTTAATATTTTAATTTTTCTCGCTCTGATAACAAGGCAAAGTGTGGCGTTGAGTTGCGTCACTCAATAGGCAATGCCTCAAATGGGACGGAAAGTGGGGAACGGAACGGAATATTTTATCACTAGGCGAAGATTTGCTCTACCTACCCTGACTTAAGCGACAAGTAAAGTAAAGCTGGCAATTAATAAGATTATTATTACCTCATGCTATCTTGCAACTTTAACAGATAGTATGGATATACCGGTTATGTGTATTAAAATATCGTCAATTTTTATGTGTATTGGTAACTTTTTAAGCCCTAAAAATCGTGAAATAAAATAGTTAAAATAATTACAGATTATTAATATTATATTATAATTATATTTTTTTACAGAAGTTCGATTTGTCACCAAAAAATGTAGATTCTTTGGAAGATACATTGGATCTGTATTGCTCTGTGGACGAGTTGAGACAACGGATTGAGGCCTTAGAACCCGAGGTGAAGGAGAAAAGTGACAATGAAACTGATAAAGACTATTGTGATGATCACATCAAGTTGAACATCAAGAAAAACACTTTGCAGTTCAACTTTATTGAAGGGAAGAGGGATGGTATACAAGTGAGTATTATGTGTTCTATAGCTGTGAATTAAAAAAAAATGGTACATTTTGAAAATATAATTTAAGAACCCTTTTTTTATAGATTCCCGTACTGTTTAGACGTAATTTGAAAAAAATAAATAAACATAGACTATATTCAATTTAAGTAAAACGTGAACATTTTAAAATAAAATTACTTTAACAGTATTCATTTTAATATATCAAACACTCAACCACTACCTAAAGTTGCGAAACTTTGTAGTTTAACTATAATATTTATTGTACTATATTAGGTTCCTTAGTTTTCGTCGTAGTCATTTTATATCAATTAATAAGGCCGCCGTAGCGCAGTGGTATAGCGTGTGGCAGTTATAAGAAATTATTTATTTAATATTTTCAATATTTGATATTCTAATATACATCTGGTAACAAAGCAAAGAGTGCCGTTGAGTTCCGCTACTAAACACGCAATGCCTCAAATCGGATGGAAAATGAAGAACGGAACGGAGTTTTGTAACACTAGGTTCCCAAGTTCTTTCTGCCTACCCTGCCATGTGCGGGATACAGCGTGAAACTGAGTGAGTGTATAAAGGAGTATCTTAACGCTAAAAAAATAATTATAAAATGTTTCCAGGATTCAGCTCTCCCACGCAACGGAGACGGTGTGAGCCTCAGAGTGGCGGCGTGGGAGCGGCGCGTCGCCGCGGCGCGGGCGGGCGACATCCTGAGGGGCCTGAGGGCGCGACGCGCGCGCACCTTGCGGGACGCTCAGATACAGGCTCAAGATGAAGATGCCGTGTGGAGGGAACAGGGTGAGTTCTTACTTTCTCAATAAACATATAGTCTTGTTGAGTGCTTACTTTTATCTAACTACTCTTCAATGTGGCAAACGTTCATATGCAACTATTTTCATACTATCAATTCTTTTAAGTGCAAGTTAAATACAAGATCACCTCTTTAACAGTTATAACTGATATTAAAAAACGTAATAATGTGTAATAATACGTAGATAACACAATACAAAGTTTTTTTTTTCTGAGTGAATCTGTAATCAGTCCCAGAACTATAAGCAGATTTGTTGGGTGGTTGAGAAAACACAAGTTGAATTTTTAAACGTTTCTTAAAGTTTAATTTTAATGGGATATTTAAACAGTTTTGTTGTGTTTCAGAACGTAAAGCAAAGGAGGCGGAAGCGGCGATGAGGGAGATAGCCCGAGCGGCCCGCGAGGCGCACCGCCGCAGCACGCACCTGCCCGAGACACCGCCCGCTATTGGTATGTACATATCTCTATACATATATATGTATGTACAATTACCTTCACGCTGTATCCCGCACATGGCAGGGTAGGCAGATAGAACTTGGGAACCTAGTGCTAAGACACTACGTTCCGTTCCCTACTGTCTGCCAAATTTGAGGCATTTTGTGTTGAATGGTGGAATTCAACGTTAGCGAAACGCGCTTTACTTTTGTTATCAGAACGACGAAATCTTTATTTTTATGGATAAAATATGGCAAACGAACGTACGGGTCACCTGATGGTAAGTGATCACCGTCGCCCACGGCCCCGAGTAACACCAGGGAAGTTACAGGAGCTTTGCTGTCCTTTAAGGTGTATGGGCACCGGGGCCCGGCATTACCTAATGCGTAAAACAGTGGCCGAAGCCACTACTTAACGTCGGTTTTAAACAATTTTAAATGAAACACTTCTAAACGGATTAATTGCCCGACGTTTCGAACACTTTACAGTAGTCCGTGGTCACGGACTACTGTAAAGTGTTCGAAACGTCGGGTTTCCCAAAAATGTTTACCATTCAATATACGCGATTAATCCGTTTAAAAGTGTTTCATTTAAAAAATGTGTAACAATCGCGAAAATCAAAGACATTATTATTGTCGGTTTTAAACGCCGGGGGTGGTGATAATCCGGTCGAGTCTGCCCATGCGTGTTACCATTGCTGACGTGACGACGTTTCTCCCACACGTACTTTAGTCGCCTCTTACGACACCATCAATACCAGGGTGATCCTATTCTAAGCCGGAATCACACGGCAAAAAATTTTAATTTAATTTGATAATTTAAAATTATGAAATCAAATTTAATGTCATAATATAAATATTTAATTTTCTCGAGTGGAAATCGAACCTATAACCTCTCGTTTACAGTCACCCGCTTGTGCCCCCGCGACACGACATGCCTCTTTATTTATTACTTAGTCCTACAATATGTATGTATATATGTATGTATGTGTATATGTTTGTATTTGTGTGTGTATATGTATGTTCATATAGATGCATATAGATATATATATATATATATATATTTATATATATATATATATATATATATATATATATATATATATATATATATATATATATATATATGTGTGTATGTGTATGTGTATGTGTATGTGTATGTGTTTGTATTTTTGTGTGTATATGTAAGTATGTTCATATAGATCCATATAGATACTACTTTTTGTATTTTTTTACTCCGCGATTTCCTCTTCCACTTCCATGGGCTGGCTGAAAGGAATTTCTTATAGAAATAAGTCCGCCATTGTAAACTTGCTTTACATTTTTTTTTCGATAATGCCGTAATTTATGCAGTAAAGAATATATATGAAGTACATTTTATGTTACATATATAGATAATAAATTTGTAACTGATCACTGTCTGTACATGGAAGATTTATTTTAATCAGTGTATTTAGCTTAAAAAATATATATACAATATTTTTGTTTGTTTGTCCGTGTGCTTGCGAACGCCATCTTTAACAGTAGTACTTTGGCGATATCCCTTAACATTGTTTGTTTTATATCAATAGGCTTGTAAATAAATAATGTTATATAAATTTAAAGTACTGCGTATTATATATTAACTATTTTATTGAAAATTTTTTTTGTACAGATATGTTACATTATACCACGAAAGTAATTTAGCATTATGTTAATTCTAACAACCAACATTTCTTCTTGAATTTGGAGGAAATGAGTTTAACACTCCTTCAAATTAAACAGTACCTTATTTATTACCACCTGATAAGATACTAAGATATAACGACCACGGACTACTGCGAAAATGTATAAAAATAAATATACGCGATAAATCCGGCTAAAAGTCTTTAATTTAAAAATATGTATGGCCTTTTTTTTATTGGATCAAGGATTTAAAATTAAAATTTATGTTTTTTTACAGCTGGCAAGCCTCCCAATCGAGAAGCTGTACTGGAGTGGTTCAGGAACTATGAGTTTAAACGAGGTGTAGGCCTTGATGAGAACGAGAAGCCTGTTGAGTGGTTTCATGGTAAGTACATGACATTTTTTTTTTGAGAATAGAATTATTGCTTTGTTAAGTTCTTATATACTTACAAAGATTTGTTTCATTGTATACAAAGAAAGATATAAGATAAATAATTTATTATCGTATTGTTTTTTTTTTGGCTTCACACTGTATCACGAGGCAAGGTATGCAGAGGGAACCCGGAAACCTAGTGTTGAGACACTCCATTCCACTTCCGTTCCCCACTTTAAATTTTATTTTATGTAGAAACACTCACTACTATTTTAAAGAATTTGCGGTAAAACTATATAATTCCTATATTATCTGTGATTTTATATAAATTTACATGTTTATATAAATGTTTTAAAATAATATCGAATATTAAATTAACTTCCTTTTATCTTTCTTTGTACAAATTGGACAAATCTTCATAAATCATTTATAAGCATATAAAATCCATCCTTCACGAGTACTAATCGTTATCTCTGGTTTGATAACACGCTCAGAAGCGGAAAACTACATGATTCCTAAACATTTCTGTAAATTTGCATATTTATATAAATATTTTAGAATAGTAATAAGGCAAAACGCGGCGTTGAGTTCCGCCACTCAACACGCAATGCCTCAAATTCGGCGGAAAGTGGGGAACGGAAGTGGAACGGAGTGTCTTAACACTAGATTCCCGGGGTTCCTCTGCCTACACCCTGCGTACGGGATACAGCGTGAAGCTGAAAAAAAAAATAAAAAAATATCGAAAATTTAATTAATTTCTTTTTATCGTTCGTTCTACAAATTGACCAAATCTTCATAAATCATCTATAAGTATATAAAATCGGTATTCCACGAGTACTAGCCAATCCTTATCAAATTAATCACTTAATTCCTCAGGTCTGATAACACGCTCCGAAGCGGAACAGATCCTCACCAACAAACCAGAGGGTAGTTTCCTGGTGCGCATATCGGAGCGCGTGTGGGGTTACGCGATATCGTACCGCGCTGAGCGCTGCAAGCATTACCTGGTCGACGCCGGCGACGGGTACAGGCTACTGGGCGCCGGACAGATCAGACATGACAGCTTAGGTGAGATAGAACCGTTTGTTGGTTGGTTGGTTGCGGCGCTATTTTTATTTCTTCGCTCTGGTAACAAGTAAAAGCGCGGCGTTGAGTTCCGCCAATTAGCACGCAATTTTTCAAGTTCAGCATAAAGTGGGAAATGGAACGGAGTGTCTTAGCACTAGGTTTTCAAGTTTCTTCTGCCTACCCTGCCATGTGCGGGATACAGCGTGAAGCTGAGAAAAAGACAAAATTTAAAATACACTAAGTTAAATCATAAATATATTAATCGGCGGAAAGTCGGGAACGGAAGTGGCTTCACACTAGGTTCCCGAGTTCCCACGTGCGGGATACAGCGTGAAGCTATTAATTAATTTAATATTATTATTTCAGCTGACCTCATCAATTACCACAAGAAAGTCACAATAACGGAAAGCGGTGGAGAATTACTGACGACACCGTGTCTTCCCGCGCAATCCCCTGTCATATAGCCGCCATCTTGTTTCGCTTCTTTAGAAATAGGGACCATTTTTATATTCAGTCAATGTATTATTATTAAACATAAGTTATATTCTTTTTTAATTTGCAATTTGACTTAATTTAATTTCTATGACTGTTCTTGTATTATATTATTTGTAGTTTAGAGTGTCTTTGTTAAGGTTTCTTTTTTTATTTCCAATATACATATGTTTTTTTTTCATTATTTAGCTTTTCATGTATCCATTTTACACAATTGTACTCAGAAATTTTAATTTAGTAATTTCTACAAAATTTTTAAATTAACAAACTTGGTGCTAATTTAGCTGTAAGTTTACATTATAAAGTTCAATCAAAATCGGATAAGACCTATTTTTTTTTTAAATAAACAATCATATATTAAGGATACTCTATTGGTTTTTGTATTCAGTATTATTGAAAGGACCCAAGAGGGTTAACCAAAGTGGAATCTGGTTCCGAATCCCGCATTGTACTATGATGGCGTCGATGCGTTGTTTGAGCTGATGATTTTTGATCTTGTTTATTATTTAGTCATTAACTGCCAATTAGGTTAATAAAGTATAAAAAAATATATATTTTTGTTTTATTTCTAATATTTATATTTTAAAATTGAAATTTGACTAAGCTTATGTTACACATGAGGCCAGTCGTGGCGCAGCGGCAATAAGACAGGTTGTGGGTTCGATTACCCACTTGTATATAATATATGAATGAATTGTTTAATATATTAAATTTAAATATTTAATGTCTTCATTTCTTCTCGTACAAGGGAAAACGCGGCGTTGAGTTCCGCCACTTAATATGTATGCCTCAAATTCAGCGGAAAATAGGGAATAGAACGAAGTGTCCTAACACTAGGTTCCCAAGTCCTCTCTGAATTAATAAAGAATAACGAATAAATTTAGTTTTATTACTTAACGATATGCACCATAATCATATTAATTTTATTATCAGCTTCACGCTGTATCCCGCACATGGCAGGGTAGGTAGAGGGAACTTGGGAACCTAGTGTTGACACTCCGTTCCCCACTTTCCGCCGAATTTCAGGCATTGCGTATTCAGTGGCGGAACTCAATGCCGCGTTTTGCCTAGTAACCAGAGCGAAGACATGAAAACATTAAATATATAAATTGAAAATATTAAATATTTCATTTCCTCGAGCGGTCGAACCGACAACCTGTCGGTTACAAGTCACACGCTTGAGCCGCTGCGCCACAACAGACCTCATAATCATATTCTTACACATAAAAAAAAATGGAGTAAATGAAACATATAATAATCTGTATAAACAATTTAATGCCGCGTGTCAAATATCAAACTATACAATGTTGATACAGTATTTACAAACGTCACATATAAAATCACTATTCTCATAAAACTCATCTAAACTCTCTCGTATTCACTAAATTTTCTTTATCAATTAGAAACTAACGAGTAAGTACATAGAATTTCATATAATAATATTTTTTTAGGCTACCTAAGCTTTTTTGGATCAAGAACTATATTTTCATTATCATCATAGATTTATATATATTTTTAATAAAACATTTTAAATATTAATATGGTATATATAAAAATTAATAAGTTTTTAGCTCTTGATTTATTCCATTGCCATAAAATTAAAAAAAAAAATTGAAAAACCATCGTTGATACATATTAAAATTCACAAGAATCCCATATTTGTTTTCTCGAGTCATCACTAACAAGTTTGAATATTTTATTATAACTATGCTAAATAAAGATAAATTAAATAAACAATAAATTTAATAATGGCTGGCTTTCCACAAGCCGTGCCCGTATAGTCACATGTAGGGTAGATTAGTTGGTGTCCTCGAGTTTGGTGTTGTCTGTGAAATGTGGAAAAATAATTATCTTGATTAATTATCATAATTATTAAAAGTTTTTTTATTTAAATAATAGCTTATACTGGTAACCTGGGGACCCAAATTAAAGACACTTCGTTCTCATTAATACACTTTCTTTCGGCACTTTCCGCTGAATTCTGGAAGCATGGCCTGTTGAGTGGCGGTTCTCAACGCCGTGCTTTGTTTTGTTGAGAGATAAAAGAATATGAAATGTTTCACAACACACCTGTAAATGTGGTAAAGACAAAACGGCGTAGAGTTCAGGCAATTAACAAGAAACGCTTCGATTTGGAAGAAAGTGGGGAACAAAAGTATCTTAATGAGAACAGTATATTTAACTATGTTCCCAGGTTAGGTTCCCTTATGAGTGAGACAAAGCGGGAAGTTAAGAATATATGTATATACATACATATGAAATAAACTACAATACTACATAATTTATTTACTTTTAAAGTGTTTTTAATTAGTTAGAAAAGAAGAATACCTATTTAAGAACACGTATAAAAACTTGAATTTATCTTGGACAGATTTTAAAGAGCGCGGGTTTGAATTTTTCAAATTTTTGTTCAACTTTTTTTCAGCTTCACGCTGTATCCCGCACGAGAAAGGGGTAGGCAGAGGGAACCCGGGAACCTAGTATTAAGACACTCCGTTCCAATTCCGTTCCCCACTTTCCGCCAAATGAATTTTTATACATTTTCTAAATAAATACAATATTATATTGCAAAAAAGCTTACGTTGTTATTCCAAACGTCATGTGACTTAACCGTAGAGTTGAAGGTTGGTGGCTTCTTTGCTTTCTTTATAGGGCTATTGCTAGCTGTAATTAACTCAAAATTACTATTCTCTTTTCTTTATTTTCACTTTCACGCTGTATCCCGGCATACGGCAGGGTAGGCAGAGGGAACATGGGAACCAAGTGTTAAGACACTCCGCTCCGTTCTCCATTTTCGCGTTTACAGTCCCCAAATTAAACAAACATATTTTATATATAGTACAATACATAATTTACCTCCAGGCACGTAAGGCAATGAGAAATCTGGCGTCATTTTCTTAGTGGCCTTCTTGGCGAGTGCTCGACCGCGCAGTAATTCATCTTCCATTACTATCTTGTTGTTAACTCTGGAACACATGCAATAATAAAATGATATATGAAAAATATGATATTAGTTATATTATTAGATATTAATGATATTAATAAATAGTGGGGAACTTAAGTGGAACGGAGTGGCTCGACACTAGGTTCCCCAAGTTCCCTCTGCCGATCCTGCCATGCGCGGTGTACAGGTAGTACCTGAGTAATATTCAAAGTAAAAGTTATGTAAAACGCGTCGTTGAGTTCTGCCACTCAACACGCCATGCCTCAAATTTGGCGGAAAGTGAGGAACGGAAGTGGTTCCCAAGTTCTCTCCGCCTACCCTGCCATGCGCGGGATACAACGTTAAGCTGAGTAATATTCAGAGTAAAAGTTATGCAAGTGCGGCCTGTCGTGTCGCAGTGGCACGAACTTGACTAAGCGCACACAGGTAGCGGGTACGATTCTCTCTCAAAGAAATTATATTTATAAAAAAATATATTATAAAAATATATACCTATAGTAAATCTGTAACTGATCGCCGTCTGTACATGGAAGATATATTAAAATGAATATTATTAATGTGATCGGCCTCGAAATAGCGTTTATTTTTTATTTTTCTGTGTTTATCTGTGCGTTTGTACGCGCTAATCTCATAAACGGCTAACCAGATGTAAATGCAGTTTCCACTACATTTGGCAACCTTCCTTCAATAAAAAATTATCATACATATTTTGTCAATATACACTTTTATTTACCAACAAAACAGTTGCTATAACAACGAGTATGAGTTTATCAAAATAAATTCACACTATAAATGGAACACTTAAACGGATTAATCGCGTACATTGTTTTTGAACATTTTTGGAAACTCGACATTTTGAACACTTTACAATCCACGGTCACGGGTAGACTGAGGTGACCTGACCACCTTAGTCAATAAAAATTCTAAAAGTGTTTCAAAAATCAAAAACATTATCAAATTCACATTAAAAATATTTAAATATAAAAAGTAACAAATAACATTTATATCAATATAAAACAACACAACTAACTTTTTAATATACGGCGTCCGTGGATAAGAGTTGACAGGTACAGGGAAGTTCTGGAAGGTCTCATCAATGGCCCTCGCTAAGGAGCGCGGCAGCGACGGCTTCGGAGCCCCACCCGCCATTGTGTCGCCCGCCGTGCTCGCTACGGCTGTGCTCGTACTGGAGATAATCTAGTGCATCAAATATATATATGACACAAAATGTAGGCGATGAATGGGCATAACAAATGAGTAGAATGGGGACGTCAAATTAAAACGAATATTGATTTATTCTAATTATAATTAAAACAAATCACAAGCGTTTGCGTTATTGTATAGGAATGGGGAACTTGGAAAGCTAGTGTCTAGATTCTTCGTTCCTATAATGCCTTTTCTACTCAATTTCACACAGTTAAATTAAAAAGAATGAGTCAAAAAAAGACAAATAATTGGTTAAAAAGAAATTACAGTATTTTTATTAATTTTATTTTTTTATAATTAAATATTTAATCAAAAATATATATTACTAGCATCACATAAGTCCCGTTAGTTCTAAGTTCTATGTAAACTGTTTTTAGATCAGTACCTCCTCTATTTCTTGCGGCGACGTTTTCTTATCGGCACCAGTGGTCTCCATCTGAGCTTCAGTGGCTAAATACTCATATATTAATAGGATAAGTAAACAAAATATATACTAAGTACTAAGAAATAATACCAAAGTTTAGTAAAAAACCCTTTTTTATTGTGATAGGTTTTCTTAATAAATCTTTTCTTTTCTTTTTCTTAGCTTCACGCTGTATCCCGCACGAGGCCGGGTAGGCAGAGGGAACCTGGGAACCTAGTGTTAAGACACTCCGTTCTACTTCCGTTCCCCACTTTCCGCCAAATTTGAGGCATTGCGTGTTGAGTGGCGGAACTCAACGCCGCGCTTTACCTTATTATCAGAGCGAAGAAATGAAACATTAAATATTTAAATTGAAAATATTAAATATTTCATTTCCTTGACTGGGGATCGAACCCAGAACCTGTCGGTTACAGTCACACGCTTGTGCCGCTGTGCCACGACAGGCCTTAATAAATTCAAATATAATTTATATTTAAGGCCAAGGGATGTCGTGGCACAGCGGGACGAGCGTGTGATTGTAAACACGACAGGTTGTGGGTACAATCCTTACTCGAGGAAACGAAGTATTTAATATTTAATGTTTTCATTTCTTCGCTCCTGGTAGCAAGATAAAGCGCGGAGTTTAATTCCGCCACTGAACACGCAATACTTCGAAATGCGGTAGATCGCAACAAAGTTTCACAACACTATATTTACGATTTCAAAGCTCCCTCTGCCTAGTTTGCCACGTGCGGGATGAAAAAAATACGCTATATTCGAATTTGTTTCATTATTAAAAATAATACAATAAAAATAAAAAAATATTTGGGTCCTCAAAAATCACGCTTGTTGCCAGTATTGCCAAATTTTATTTTTAAAGAAAGATGGAATTCTCAAGAAAGTAAAGACAAGCTTTCCGGCCATGCTTATTTCGGAGATAATAATCGGGGCTGGCAATACTGTTTTCGGCAAAACATATAGTTAAATAAACGTTCATCTATTAAACGGTTAAGCAACAATGAAATATGTCAGAGAACAAAATATTTTGTCTTATCATGAGAACGAAAGAACGAGGCAAGTGGATCAAACAGGTGTGTTTCGATTATTTTTGTAAATAATTTTATAAAATATGTAGCTAAAACATAATATAAAATATTAAGCTCATTGTGTCTCACAACTCCGAATCATCAAAGAAATAAATTACTATAAATTTTCTGGGTAATTAGACAGCTTGTAAAATGGGCGGCGCGTGGGGACTGGAGTGTCTAAACACTACGTTCTCTCTGCCCACGCTGCTGTGCGAGAAACATTTTTAAATTAAAAAAAACGTATATTTCTATTTTACAATCTTAATTACTTACACGGAGTATAGTTGTAATCAATAAGAGATTCGCCCGCCGTACTATTTGTACGGGACCTGCTCTGATCCTAAATATGAAAACAAAACCAATATATTTTACTATCAAAAAATAATAAATTGCTTCATTTTGATTGCAAGAATATATATAAGATTAAAAGTAAACTTTAGCTTTTATCCAGGGATTATTTTAGAAAATATTTAAAGGATATTTACAGAAATAATGTTTAACGTCCATTGCTGTCGAGGCTTGCCGGCGACGCGCGCCGCCGTCTGTGGCGGAGGTGACTGTATTATAGAAAATTCATACTTTAAAAACTTTGTAACTTATAAAAAACGTTCAGTATTGAGAAAATTACACAATATAGTTAAGTATATAATATCTTTTGGCCTATTTTATATAACACGACAGTTTGTGGGTTCGATTCCGACTCGAGGAAATAAAATATTTCATAATTTCAAATATTTCATGTTTTAATTTTGCCGCTTTGATCACAAGGTAAAACGCCACTCAACACGCCAATGTCTCTATTTAACATTTTCAAATGAAATATTTAATATTTTGAAATAAGATATTTATATTTAACGTTTCATTTGAAAATATTAAATGTCTCATTTAATTTTCAAATCAAATGTTTTATTGATTCATTTCTTCGCTGTGGTAGGAAGGCGCAGCGTGGCGTAGAGTTCTGCCACTAAACACGCAATGACTCAAATTTGGCGAAAAATGGGAAACGGAATATAGTGTCTTAACACTAGGTTCCCTCAGTCTATCTTGCAATATGCGGTATACAGCGTGAAGCTGAATAAAATAAAGAAGACGTTAAATATGTAATAGTCAAATATTTACAATCGCCACCATTCATAGCGTTTACAGCGGTAAATTTTGTATTAAACAACAATAAAACTATTTTTGCCTACAAATCTAACAGTTTAATAAATTTATAAAAGAAATTTATTTCTAATTAAAAGTAAATCTAACAAGATTAATATAAATTAAATATATATATATATATATATATATATATATATATATATATATATATATATATATATATATATATATATATATATATATATATATATATATATATATATATATATATATATATTTATATATATATATATATATATATATATATATATATATATATATATATATATATATATATATATATATATATATATATATAGGAAAAAAATGTATTAAAATAATTACCGTAATTTCTTTGCCCAATTTTTTCCTTAGCTCTGCATTGAAACTTTCCGCAAAACCGTCCGCGACAAAGTATCTTCAAGAAATACACAAAAAATGTAAGCAATAAGACATTTCTAACTAAAACTAATATTAACAAATATGTCAACTTTAAAAAAAATCTTGAAAGGTTGAAAACTCAATAAGTAGTCACCTTTCAAATGAAATTATGTTATAACTTAATGCTGTGCACATGGTAAGATATTTCCGCTGCCCGTTACCCACTGAGTTTGGGGCACTGGCTGTGCGGAACTCAACGCCGCGTTTCCCCATGTTATCAGAGCAAAGATATTAGAATAATTAATATTTCATTTCCACGAGTGGGTATTGAATCCACAACGCGTAATTCACAATCGCTTACGTTGGTGCCCCTCAGCCAAAACAGGCCTTTAAATTTATTTTCAATAACAATAACGATTTTTTTAATATAATTCATTAATAATAACCATAACGAAAATTTTAAAACGAGTTTCTTATATTATAATATATACTTATATTAAAAGTAATACTTATATGACCACATACGTGCGCAGCGGCACGATGTCTGAATGTAAATACGACGTTGTGGGTTCGATACCCACTCACTTCACTCACTAATTGAGAATAAAATATTTTCATGCCTCCTAAGTTTCTCATAGGTAATAGAGTATATATAACAATATGTTATGTACCGTTCTACATAAGGGATAAAGCATAGTCAAACACACGCACAGGCTAAAGCGTGTGACTGTAAACGCAACAGGTTATGGATTCGTTTCGACTCCAGGAAATGAAATATTAAACTATTGAATACTAGATTCCCAAGCTCCCTCTGCCTATCTTATGACACCGTATGAAGAGATGCCTGTCCCATAGAAAAAAAAAAAAACATCTAAAATCCAAAAAAACGCGGTGTTGTTACGTCACTCAACACGCAACGCCTCAAATTCGGCGGAAAGTGGGGAACAGAGTGTCTCAACACTAGGTGCCCAAGTTCCCACTGCCTACCCCGCCATGTGCGGGATACAGCGTGAAGCTGAGCAAGAAACATTACTTACTTATGCCTCAAGAGCGTAGACGCGTTGGGGCGCGCCCGCGGCTCGGTGCGCAGACACGCGGCGAGCAGGTCGCGCGCGTGCGCGGCGCCCGGTAGCGACGCGCGCGCGCCGCCCGCCCCCGCCGCCACCACCCCCGCCCCCACCGCCCCCGCCGCGCCGCCTGCCAGGCGCGACACCACCTGCTGGTGGCGCGGCGCCAGCTTACCTGACCAACGTTCAAGTCAACTTTGCGACACTTGCGACTTCGCCGGCTTGTACTATATCATTGTTAATCTGCATTTTTAATCCCGCATATTGCTGGGTAGGCCTGTCGTTGCGGTACAAGCGTGTGACTGTAAACGACAGGTTGTGGGTTCAATCCCTACTCGAGGAAATGAAATACATATTTAATTTTTCAATAATAAATATTTAATGTTTTTTTCTCTTCGCTCTGGTAACAAGGCAACGTGTGGCGTTGAGTTCCGCCACTCAACACGAAATGCCTCAATTATAACTGAAAGTGGAACGAAATGTCTTAACACTAAGTTTTTCAACTCTACCATGTGCGGGTATGCAGGGAAACAAGACACTCCGTTCCCATTTAATCCCTTTCATTCCCCACTTGATTTACATCAGTTTATTTCGTTATATTAATACCATTTCATTAGATTTAAGCTAAAATAAGAAATAAGTCTGTTAATATTTTCTTTTATTAATAGAAAATAGGCATAATAACTGGACATTTTCCGTTTTTTACATAAGAAGAGAAAACTCAGCGTTATATCATTTCTATAACTGAAATTTTATGTAAAATATTGTAACATTTCTATGTAAAACGGTACAAAACCTACCAACTGTCTTGATAATTAGCGCCAGTTGATCGATATCGGAGTCTCCGGGAAACAGCGGATCACCAGTTAACATTTCCGCGAACAAACATCCGATTGCCCATATGTCTACTTCTGGACCGTACCTACAACATATTCTTTCGTAAAAACATGAAAAATCTTTTGAGTGCTTTTGTTTTTTTTTTTTCGTTTTGCCTATTCAAAGATTTGGTATTGGTTAACTTTCATTGACGAAAATATGTATTATTAATATTTAATTTTTTTAACCTATTTATTTATGTATTATAAATAAACAATACACAAATTAAAAAAAGAGGCTTCTCGTGGCGCAGTGGCACAAGCGAGCGACTGTAAACGCTATAGTTTGTGTAATATTTTAAATTAAATATTTAATTTCACTCACTCACTCACTAACTCTTGTAACAAGGCAAAGCGCGGCGTTGAGTTCCGCCACTCAACACGCTATGCGTAAAATCGGCGAAGAATAGGGAACGGAACGGGGTATCTTAATACTAGGATCCTAGGTACATACCTACATATATAACCTATATATAAATATCATAAAAACGTTAAACTGAAATATGAAATTGTTGCCTCTACCACTCTACTCTACCACTCTACATTACCTATGTTCAGCGACCAGCAACTCTGGAGCTCGGTACCATCTCGTAGCTACATACTCCGTGTAGGGCTCGCCGGGCGCCGCCAGCGCTCTCGCGAAGCCCAGGTCGCACAGTTTAACTATACCATTATTTGAAACTAGGACGTTCTCGGGTTTAACATCACGATGGATAATCTGAAAGTAATATTGGAGTCTATTAAAAGGAAATCGTATGACTTTGGTAAATGTTATATAGGAGGAAAATAAAACGTTCGGTTTAAATGATATTATATTATTCAAGTATTCTTCGTTAGTATTTTTTTCATTATATAAATCACGGCGTTGAGTTCCGCTAAGACACCCTTTCCTTTAAGACCCTGCCATATACGGGATACAGCTAATTTATTCGTATGCATGAGTAGAAACTAGTAACTGATTACTTTATTAGGAAATCATCTTCAAAATTTGATTCTTTTTTCCTTTAAACATTGCCATAGGCACAAATATAATTAAAAAGTACATAGAGCTACGCTAAACAACTAATACAGAACGTACTTACAGAATTTTGATGACAATAATCGATGCCTTTCAATAGTTGGTACAAGTGCTTCTTGGCGGTATCCTCTCCCAAACCACCGGGAGACGCTTCCAGCTCGTCCAGTAAAGTGTGATGCAAGTATTCAAAGACCAGGTAAAAACGACGCTTACGTCGAAATACCTCGATCATGTTCACCAAATGATCGTGACGCAGTTTCTAAAATTATATTTTCAACTTACTCTTTACATATTTATAATCGTATAATATTGTATATTGTTTTAAATTTCGAATTACTTAAGCATGATTTAGTAATTTTATAGTAAAAATTAAAAAAAAAGCAATTTGATACTAAACAGTAAAATGATCAACTAAGACCAATCAACATGCAACGCCTCAAATTCAATCAATACATTTGCAGAAAAACGACAGGTTGTGGGTTCGATCCCCACTCGAGGAAATGAAATATTTAATATTTTCATTTCTTTGCTTTGTTAAATAGAAAGCGCGGCGTTAAGTTCCACCACTCAACACGCAATGCCTCAAATTCACCGAAAAGTGTGAAATGGAAGTGGAACGGAGTGTATTAATAGTATGTTCCCAAGTTCCTCTGCCTACCCTGCCATGTGGATACAGTGCTATGGGGATACAATGTGAAGCTGAGTAGAGTTGAGTTATAATTACTAATGAATTAAACTGGAAAAAATAGGAGGCCTAATCGAGCGATCGATCTTTTCAAGACAACCTTGAGGTAGAGGAGAGCATAAAATAATATATCATTTACAGGACGAGTGCACTGATCAGGAGTTGTCTACAAGGATCATAAATACATTTTTTGACAATTTAACTTACTTTTAACATCCTAATCTCTCTAAGTGCCATCTTTCTAACAGCGGCATCGTCTTCAGTTTCAAGGAACTTCTTTATAGCTACAAGCTGGCCGGTGTCGCGTCGCCGACATTTCAAGACCACCCCATATGACCCCTCACCTACCTGTGTCAAATAATATCAAATTATGTTATCGAAATAAGGAAATTAGTATATTAAATATATTTCTTATTGTGGTTCTTAAAATATATACATATGTTTATAAAGTAATAAATTATATTACAGCATATAAATTTGCACCTTTCTTTCTTCAGCCCTTTAGGCACCATTAGGAAACGTGTATTAAGACATACTTTTCCTACTTTCGGCCGAATTTGGTTTATCGTGTTGATTAGCGTAACTTAACGCCGCGTCTTGCCTTGATACCAGTGCAATGACAAGGTACTAATGAAAATATGAAATATTTCATTTCCTCGAATGGAAATGGAACCCACAAAATGTCGCGTTCAAGTCACACGCCTATGCACCTTTGCCACGACAGGCCTCAACATTGCAACTAATAAATAAAACTCCTTTCTTTTCCTTTCAGCTTAAAGATATTTTTTCCTGGTCCGCTCTGGCAAGTCAAACTGCAACGTTAAATTATACTTCACAGTTCGAATTTAGATGTCTCTTGACTCCAGATTTACTCTGCCCACTTTGCATTGAAAAAAAAGCCTGAGACAGTAAGTAAAAGAAGTAACAAAAATAATATAAAAACACATTCACCACAGCCAATTGTTCATATTTATCCATGGCCCTGCTCCTAGGAGTGGAAGGGGAGATAGTGACACGACGTCGACGGTCCATTGTGGTGGTCACAGTATAACATCTTTAATTACTGAACCTGTAAATAAAAAAAATATCATCATATCCAGACAAATCATTTTGTTGACAATTCCTTATACATATATGTTTTTACCTTCACGCTGTACCCCGCACATGGCAGGGTAGGTCAGAGGAAATTTGGGAACCTAGTGTTAAGACACTCCGTTCTGTTCCCCACTTTCACTTTTTGAGTGACGGAACTCAAGACAGCGCTTAGCTTTGTCACCAGAGAAATGAAAATATTAAATGTATCATTTGAAAATATTAATATATGTGTTGCTCTAGTGGAGATTGAACCCACAACTTGCGTATTTACAGTCACATGCTTGTACCGCTGCACCACGAAAGGCCTCAATTCCTCACATAACTTAGAATGATATCAAATCTCGTAAAGCACAAGTGAAAAAAGGGATCATTTGATAATACATAAATGTGTGATTTCAATGTTCAGGGTAATATCTGGAATATCAAATACGCACGTACGGTTACGGTAAGGCCAAAAGCATATATACGAAAATCATTGTAATAGTATTTATTTTAAATTAAAGCGTTACTATTTTAAATATAATGACACAAGATACATCTTTAGTACCAATACCGATAATCGATTTGGCAGCGGCGTCTGATAGACGACAATTGTGGGTTCGATCCAGCTTGGGGGAGTAAATTATTTTCTTTTCCACACTTTCTACAAAGCACTGTGAAGAGATTAACTAGCAATGTCTCATAATCTGAGAGCTGCGTGGAGAGAACTGAGTGTCTTTACTCTGCGCTAACGCGTCTATCAGATAAATTAACATATTTTTTTTTAATTATATTTATATAAATAACATATATATGTTATTTATATAAATATAATTAAAAAAAAAACTTTAACTGGACATTTTCCTTATGAAATTTATTAAATGACAGAGGCCTTTGCTAGAATGATTTATAGTTTTCATAATTCATGTCATTACCCGTGGTAGAAGCGATAAGCAATTGTCATCAAGTAGTTATCGTTTATGTTGTTTTAAATATATTACATATAGTTTTTGTTAACTTTTGTAGTATCACTTAGCAGGGCGGGCAGAGGGAACCTGAGAACGTTTTTTTTTTTAATGGAAAAGACATTGCCCGTAAGCTACGGGTCACCTGATAGTGAGTTATCACCACCGGCCACGGCCCTGTGTAAAACCAGAGGAGCTACAGGTGTGCCATCGAAGGCCTTTGGTGAAAGCCATATTGGCAGTCTTTAATCGATCGGTGATCCTCCAGATTTGATGATGATCTATTTTTTTACTCTCAATAACTTTTAAGAGTAGAGAGGTACTAGCAATAAGCTATATAATAGATCGGACCCATCGCTTTTTTCGGCATCGGGTGAATACACTGACCGAAATAGGCGCTTAGACACCGGTGAGCACTAGAGAAGAAATGTCACTTGGCCCATTCGACAAACAAACCCAGTACTGACCCGTTTTCAGTCGCACTCTTATGCCTCTGTGCCACCATGGCCTCTATATGCAAAATTAGACAACTATTAAATAAACAATAAGGGACCAAGAATAACCGATTTAAAAAAGAAATTATTAGATATTCTTTGTACATTAAACTTGTAACAAAATAATAAAACATTATAAAAATTACCAGCGTTTAACGTTTATGACTTGAAGCTATTGTGCAGCTTATTTTTCCCACGGTTGTTCTATAATTAAAGACAGAACAAATGACATGCCCAAGTAAATGTATACTACATTTTTCTTTATATTATTTAAAATATTCAATAATAATTTTACTAAGGATATTTTATGTATTTTATCTTTATCTGTAGCGAGACAACGAAGGACCAAATATTATTGTATATATAAATATATTATTTTACAATAACAATATAAGATTACTATTCTCTTTTGTTAAGGATTATGGATTTAAAGGAACCCGATTATTCGTATAGTTTGTTTGTTTGTTCAAGTCCAACACGTAGAGGCCACTAAGAGAAAAAATATATTTAGAAGCATTATTAGTAAATAAGTCAATATTTAATGTGTAGGAAATATTGCAAACATGACTATTTAAACCAGAACTACATAGACTATAGGCGGACTGTAGATACTGTGAGAGCGATAATACCTCAGCGATGCCTCCATAAACAATAAATCCCATACAAATTAAAATTTCCATTAAAGTATTGAAATTATCGCATATCAATCTATTACTATAGCATAACATTCGTCATAAAGGCATTGTAACCTCCAAAGGATACAAGTAAATTGCTTTTTAATTCCAGCGAGTGTCAATACGTCTGTGACCATGTGTCGCTTTGTGTAAGCAATTTGTTACTATTTTTGTTATCCTAATAGTATAATAACTTTGACATTGAATGGGCAAGGCTTGTAAGCATTTTATTTAATTCATAAAGGACGCTGTCGATTAGTTACATAATAAAAAATATATAATTTCTAACACTGTCGGTTTGAAGTACAACCTTTTTATTTTATATACATAGTTCGGCTATTTCGAAGCAAGTTGTTTTATATAAAAAAGATTTTTTGATCTATTGCCTTATTAATATCAAAAAGATTTTTTGATCTATTGCCATTGAATACGCTATCTTTTGAATCTTGGTTGAGAATGTAGAGAGCAAACTATTTTTTTTTAGACACTATGTACTCTAATTTGGAATGAAGCATCAAAGGAAAACAAAACCGGCCAAGCGGAAGTCAGAAACGCGCACAAAAATTTCTGTACTATAAAAACAGCAAACATTGGTTGCATGGGAGCTATCTTAAATATTTATTTTAATGGTTTTTAGTATACACGGCAACAGATACAAAACATTATCTATAAAAATATCAACTGTCACCTCCATGTGTCAACTGACAGGTGGAGGTCATAATAATAGCATACCTTTATATCCTTAAAGTACGGTACAGTACTTTATAAATAAATTATTAATATATATTTTTTTATTTTAATACTTATTATTTCTAAAACGGCAAAATATATCACATTTGCGAGGCACTCGTAGATAGATAAAGAAAAGCAAGCGTAGCATATATATTCAAGGCTACAAACCAGCCAATAGTCGTATGTTAAAACATTATAAAAAATGTACCACCACGCCACGTACGTCCCATGTCCCATGGGCTGTCGTGCAGGTAATGAGTCCCAGTCAATGTCATGTCCCTTAATAACTTTATTGCTATAAAATAGATTAGTATGTAGGTTTTATATATATAATAAAAAATATTTTATTATTTTGATTATATTTTTCACGTTGTGTACGGCGAGCGGGCAGAGGGAACTTGGGAACCTAATTTTAAAACACTCCGTTTCGTTCCTCACTTTATGAATTTTCAGCTGTTTCTTGTTGAGTGGTGGAGCTCAGTCACTGAATATAAATTATATGTATTTCCGTAAAACAAATAAAAAAATGTTAACTGTTCAATTTCTATCGAGAATTAGGAAATTCAAATTCAATACAAGAGTCCGGTGAAAGTTTTTATTATAGACAATAAAATAATTCCTTTTTTTATAAAGTAATTTATAGCACATCATTATTCTATATATATATATATTTAATATAGTTGGTAAAAGTATTCATATAAATGAAATCATTAAAACTTTAAGGGACAAAAAAGAAAATTACATAACTTTTAAGTTTAATCGTTCCATAATAGTTAAGTACGAAACATGATACATTCTTATATAGCCTATATATAGCGTTCTATAAGAAACAGACCTATTTACTTACACACAAAAACATTTTTTCTATGCAAACTTGTTACTAGCGCCATAGGTTGTGGATTCAATCCTCACTCGAGGAAATGAAATATTTAATATTTTTAAATTTAACATTTAATATTTTCGATTCGTAACCTGTTACTAAAGCAAAGTCTTGGCACAGCGCGGCGTTGAGTTTCGTTACTCAACACACAATGCAACAATTCGGCGAAATGTAGGGAACGTAACAGAATGTTCTAATACTAGGTTCCCAAGTTCCCTCTGTCTATTAAGCCACGTTTAGTGAAGTCTAGAATATTTGTGTAGCCTACTTAAAAAAAAAACCAGTATAATATTTTCTTGTATTCCCATGAGTTAAAATATATATATAGCAAAATAAATATTTACAGTTCCATGCGACCGTGCGTGTCACTGTCGTCTTTATAATCCAATGACGGCCGACTTCGCTATACTAACATTAACGATCTATACATTTCTGCTGTCAGATTACTGCCTAAAGTACTTTGAAAGCGAATTGCAGTTTGCAACATTGATTTAATATTAAAGAAAAAATATAAATATATAAAGCGTATTGCAGCTCTTTTTTGTGGACAATTCATTGCACTGAATAGGTATATATGGTCCATTATAAATATATTTTGTAAATTTGGGAAATTCGGATTCGACTTCCGGTGGTAGTAGGTATAACCGCATAAGAGAAACAATAAAAGATTTTTTAAACATAGAATAACTTCAACTGGGCGTTAAACTAAGAATCACCGCTTGCAGATATATATATATGTACTCGTAGTTACACATATGTACATATGTCCAGCCGACACATCAAATAATATTCTTCTTCTTAGCTTCACGCTGTATCCCGCACGAGGCAGGGTAGGCAGAGGGAACCCGGGGACCTAGTGTTAAGACACTCCGTTCCACTTCCGTTCCCCACTTTCCGCCGAATTTGAGGCATTGCATGCTGAGTGGCGGAACTCAACGCCGCGCTTTGCCAACAAATAATATCGTTGTTATTTTTATGGACTGAGCAAATTATAGAGTTTATTCACTTTAATTTTAGCGTGTTTTTCATATTTCATATAAAGTTGATTCTACGAAATAAAAAAAAAATTAAATCCGGTAAGTATATGGTCCCTTCCTTGCTTGTGTTTGTGATATTTTGCCGTTGTTGATTATTTTATGCTCTCCCAACACTGCAGTGCAGTAAAGGGTACTTAAGATTTTGAATTTCTCGCGTTTCTTCGAATATTTTAGACATTGCATGATGGGTGATGAAATTAAACACCGCGTTTTGTCTCTTAGTGTGAAGAAATTTCATGATTTCTTTAAACGGAGATCGAATCCGCAACTGCCATTCTTACAATATAACGTTGCACTGTTCTACTAAGCCTTTTGGGTGTCCATTCTCAAATATTCATTATTAAACACCATTCAGGCAATTTCTTATAAATAGCATGAAGAATCGTGAAATTCAATTCTCCATTTTATCTCCTAGAGTAAAGTATAAACAATTTCAATATAATTTGTCTTTTGAGCAAAGTATAGCCAATCCACTAACTACTAATACCTCATTAATGTACACAATTCATTGAACGAAAGTCCGTTCGCTCATTAATTAAAGCGATTTCTTTGAACGTGATAAAATCTCCTCACAACATATATATTAATCATTATGTTTAGGGAGCGCTTTTAAATATTTCTTTCAAATAAATTTATGGATATAATAGCGAGCACTAGTTAAGACCTAGCAGAATGCTTTCAGACCCTATATCCTCTCTGCAATAAAGAAGATTGTTCTGTATACTAAAGACGAGCTACCTTAAATATCGAAAAACAAAAAAAATATATCGTCATAAATTAGATAAATCCTCGCAAACACATCGACAGCAATGATTAACAAGGTGGGGTTCGTTTATTTAAATGACGATTGCTCTTTTCCCAAACGTCTGATAGCCCCCCTCGCGTTTCACGTAAAAATTGTTAGTGAACAAAAGTATCGCGTGTCCCCTCATCGGGCTGGCATCACAAATAGTAATCAATAAAAATGTTGAGCCGCTATATTTGGCTTCTGGATGTCTCATGACAGTATTGGCAAATTTATCGCTAACTTCATAGTCCCAAGTAATGGATAGAAAGTATGTAGAGTCGAAAATGCAGTTTCAAGTTTTGATCATAAATTGCCTTCTTTTTAAAATATTTCAGTAGTATAATAATATGCGAATGATTAGTTGACAATATTTGTCAACTACTTAGCTGTTGTTGAAAATGTTTATTGTGAATAAATAAAAAAAAAATAATGCCTTTAAAATAAAGTTGAGTGTGGAACGGAAGTGGAACGGAAGTGGAACGGAGTGTCATAACACTAGGTTCCCGGGTTCCCTCCGCCTACCCTGCTTCGTGCGGGATACAGCGTGAAGCTAAGAAAGAAAGAAAGAAAATAAATACCAGTAACTGTGTTCCCAGTAGACTATTAGTCTATACATATAAATAAAATTGAAATGACTTTCTATAATTTCTGTCTTTGTGTTTGCTTGGGACAGCATGAAGACAGACAAACAAAAATATCGACTTTTATGAGATTAACATTTGAAGATAGGGAAAGTTGTAGAGTAACAACTATATAACAAGCATATACTCACTCATTCAACTTCACGCTGTATCCCGCACATGGCAGGGTAGGCAGAGGGAACTTGGGAACCTATGTTAAAACACTCCGTTCTACTTCCGTACCCCACTTTCCGCCGAATTTGAGTCATGGCGTGTTGAGTTGCGGAACTCAACGCCGCGTTTCGCCTTGTAACAGAGAAAGCTATAAGAAATGAAAACATTCAATATTTAAACTGAAAATATTAGATATTTCATTTCCTCGAGTGGTGATCGATCCCACAACCTGTCGGTTACAGTCACGCGCTTGTGCCGCTGTGCCACGATAGGCTTCAACAAGCATATAAACTACTTTTTATGCCTGGTATCTAGTGTAATTGGAATTATCACAGGCGATGCCACGCGCGAGCTTTTGTTAATAATAATAAAGGCCTTGTTTGTTTTATTATTATTAATAACTCATATGTAGTAATTAATAGAAACAAAATTGAAAGAAGGCTTTTAAAATAGATGTAAACTTTTTGGTTTTATCAACATCCTCTCTAAGACATGAAATTCGCTCTACTTTTTTGGATTTACCTTTTTTTTTTGCACAATGATATTTTCTACGAATAACACCACAGTTTTCGACGATACAATTAATTTATAGAATTAGTATTTAAGTTACCAATATTAGAAATAACTACTAAAATAACAATATCATTGAAAGTAGCAATGTTATCTGATTTCCTTTACTATATTTCTGGTATATATCAAAGTCTGTATTTAATTGAATTGTAGGTCATGTGTACCGAAAGCATTGAGAAGTAGTCCTTCGGTGAGTGTATTTGGATTACCTTGTACGGTTAAAATATTTGTTATTATACACTATATACGCTATAAGTAAGTAATTATAGTTATTTTTATCGTTATCACTATATATATTAAAATATATACCTCACTTTAAATTAAAAAATTAGACCTATTATTTGAGAAAATCTTATCAGTAGACATTTTTTTATATAGACATTTTTTATATAGATTTAAGGAAATATGTAGTATTATAAAAATATTAATAAACAAACGTTACAAATTTAATATAAAATATTAGGATAGTCATATAACAGTATAGTATACACATAACCAGCGGCAAAAAATTCCGCCTACTACTCAACACGCAATTTTTCAAGAATAAAAAATTAAAAATGAATGGAATTGTCCTGGAATGGATACGTAGTGTATTATCACTAGATTCTCAGTTTTTTTTTGCGTGAAGACACAAAAACACATACAAATAATAAAAAAAAAAATACGACAGCCACAAATATAACCGCTACAAAATTATTAAGGCTATCGAATCATTTGTTGAAATACTCGTACAACGAATCAAACATTTACCGCATATCTAATAAAGAATAAGTCGTAACCCACGAACGAAGCTCGTAAAAAACATCACGTGCCTACTCACATTTCTGAACATTTCCTTTCACATTAACTGTTTATCATTTTTATGATTATTCAAATTTTAAATACAATTTAATTTAAATTTAAATTCAATTATGAAATCATAAATCAATGCACTTTTAAATTTCACTTAACCAACTTTACAAACACCGTTGAAATAAAAGTTACGAAATCTTCGTTATAAACGGATTTAACGATAAAATTAACGGCCGTTAAGACTTTAGAGGCTTAATTTGAAAGTTCGTAATCGTGTAGCGAGCTACGCCGTAGCGATTTCCGCGAGCGGCTACGACCGCACGGTTACGAAGACTGACACCGAGTTATGATATAAGTGCGTTCCGTATTTAGGTTTTTAATCTTTTAGTTGGACGTAAATGTGTTACTAAATTTTAATTAGTTTTTCTTATATTAATATACGATGAGTATTTTTAAAAGAAAGCAACCTTGTTAACATAATAATTTAATTTAAGTTAAGTTTATTCATTTAATTTATATAGTACTCTACTCAGCTTCACGCTGTTTCCCGTACATGTCAGGGAAGCAGAGGGATCTTGGGCACCTAGTGTTAAAGTGTTAATACACTCTGTTCCACTTTCATTCTGCACTTTTCACCAAATTTGAGGCATTGCGTGTTGAGTGGCGAGACTCTATGCCGCGCTTTGCCTTGTTACCAGAGCAAAATAATGAACCCATTAAATATTTAATTTAAAAATATGAAATATTTAATTTCTTCGAATGGCGATCGAATCTACATCCTGTCGTTTTCAGTCACACGTTTGTGCCGCTACGCCCCGACAGGCCTCAAATTTATGTGGTTATAAATGGTAATAAAATATTAATATTATATTAAAGCTCGAAAGCAGCACAGAGAGATTTATGAAAAAAATAAACTTAATGTCAAAATATGATTCTTTTTCTTTAAATTGTAAAATGATAAAATAAAAGCTTAATTTGCTTCATTTATGTATTGAAAACAATCTATATTGGTAATAGAAATAATTGCTCGACATCAAAATTATTTATTCGAGAATCAAGTTACACTTTAAGTAGAACAAATGTTGATGAAAAATTTACAAGAGTTTACAACAGATGCAAAAATGTTCTGGTTTCCATTTTGTAAGAACATATTTTCTTTTCTATATATATTTTTCAAAAATTTTTATAGTATAACTTCATATATTGTAAAACTTCATTTTTTACGTTATTTACTTTTTGTGTAGCGCCTCAGTTTTTTCATCATCATTATATTGATCATCATGTATTATTTAGTTTAAAGTATTCGAAATGTCGGGTTTCCAAAAATGCTGACCTCTCAATACACGCGATTAATCAGGTTAAAAAAGTTTCATATAAAATGTGCAACAATCGCTAAAATCAAAGACATTATCGGTAGAAATTGGAGAATCTTACACGTGAAAGTTTCAAATGATAAAAGCACTTTACAATATATAAGTATTAAATACTTATTTAGAAAACTTAGAATGCGCGCCTTGTGTAATCCGTCCAATCGTTCTGACCACTAAGCCTTACGTTCTCCGAACCACTCAGCCAGAGAGCGACGGCACAAATGCCACTATATCACGGCGCGAATGCCACTAAATGCGCTCAAATCTTTGTACGTTAACTAAATAAGTTTTTGTTCCCTAAATATGGATTAACAAATTAAGTATAATAAAAAAAATAATAAAAATATTATACTTAACTTACGAGATCAATTAAAGCTAAATAGTCAAGGAAGAGGATTATTTATTTATTATTGAGTAAAAAATGTATTTTTGAGTAAAAAAACTTTGCGCCTCTTGGATGGATTCCACGAGGCGCGGGTTCAAATTAAGCTACGTTAAAAAATTTAATATGTTTTCTAAATAATTATAAAAAAATATTTCTCATTAATATTTATTAACACAGTTTGAATAGTACAACAAACTTTGCAAATTAATAACAAAGCCGTTACCAATGGACAGCTCTGTTTTTGTGTTTGTCCATTCTGTAGAGACATTTTATAATCAACAAAAATATAGCACAATCCTATCTTTTCGATAAATAAGAAATCAGGTATAGAGAATAAAATTAAATATTCTTCTTAATAAGATTGAAAATTAAAATCAATACTTGTAGTAACACACATTCAAGCTACATACATTGTTGTGTATTATACAAATTACTTCCGTTACTGACTAAACAACGCACAGCCGGAAGTAGAACGCTGAAATTGACATGTAAGTTATTTAAAAAGTAAAGGGGAACACTATAAGATTATTTCCGAAATTCCTTTTGGATTTTACCTTTTTTATAGTGCCCTTCGACAAAGTTACGTCTTCTTTTTCTGCCTCTTCTTACCTCTCAAACGAATCGTGTATCGTTAAAAGTAACATTTTTTTAACGCTTGCATTAAAAAAGATACAAAATAAAAACTGCATTTTTAAGGAAACGAAATCACATTTGGGTCTTGTTAGTGGTCATGAGCGAAGTGAAGCAGTTAGCTAACCGACGACAGTTGAACGACCGGTCGCGTGCGGCCGCGGTCAAGGGGGTGGCCAGAGAAACATTGCATGCACAATCTTTAATCGAATTCTATTAAATTCGTACATTTTCAGACAGTTTATTTAGTCGTATTTGGATTTTTCTTTATAATTGAAAAGTATATATTACAAATATTTTGTACTTTATCTGCTCAAAGGCAGCTACAAATAATAACTGAAAATGTTCCTCGACATCAGTCTCATGAGATAATAAATTTAAATGGTACGTATATATGAACGCTTAAATGATTGTTTAGTAATTTGAAAATCTTCTATTTCTATTGTGACTTGAGAATATAGAAAAAGGAGCAAGTAGAAAAAAATGTTTTTAAAAACCTTCATTCCTTCTATTGGAATAACGTGTATAATCAAATAATAGCATATAATTTAATATTCAATTCAATAAAACATAAAAACAAAAATTACAGCTTATTACCTTAAAAGAAAGTCAGTATATTAACTATTTATTACAAGTTAAATGAAACCAGGGCAAATGACTAGTCAGAACGTAATTACTCTCGTAGAAAAAGTCTAAGCCTAATACAAAATTGCGCTATTGCGACTCAGAATAGAGCTAATGTTAGGTAAATTACTGTAAAATTACCTTTAAAATTACTCCTGAACTTTTCCACTGCGGCTTATCGCGTTCTGCTGACCTTAAACGAAATACAATAATTACATGACTGATTACAAAGTGGGGAGCGGTAGTGTCCTAATGGAAACGGAATGTGACAATAGGTTCCCGGGTTCCTTTTGTATACCCTGTATAATACAGGATAAAGCTAAAGCTCATTCTCACTCACTCAGCTTCACGCTATATCCCGCTCATGGCAGGGTATGCAGAAGGAACTTGGGAACCTAGTGTTAAGACACTCCGTTCCAATTCCGTTCCCCACTATCCACTGAATTAGAGGCATTGCGTGTTGAGTGACGGAACTCAACGCCGCGTTTTGCCTTGTACCAGAGCGGAGAAATGAAAGCATTAAATATTTAAATGTTTTATTTTCTCGAGTGGGTATCGAATCCATATAAAATATGTTTTTAATATATAAGTATGATCTTTTTATCAAAACGAATAGATATGGGAATTAGGCAATATTCTGTATGTATATGTGTTCACATATTTTTTTTATGTAAAACTCATTACAATTTTCTTTATTTATAAAATTAATCAATCATATTTATATAATGCTAAA
Organism: Eueides isabella; assembly: GCA_019049475.1. Taxonomy (NCBI): domain Eukaryota; kingdom Metazoa; phylum Arthropoda; class Insecta; order Lepidoptera; family Nymphalidae; genus Eueides; species Eueides isabella. The sequence continues at coordinate 11,258,497 of CM032399.1, forward strand.
TGTGCACAGTTACGGTAAGGAAAGACAGAGAACCTAGTGTTAAGCCAAGCCAATTTCATTTTAATTTTAATATATTTAGCTGTTTTATATGATAACGTACAAACAAACATTTATATATTCTAAATATGTGGAACACCTAAACGTTTTATCATGATTTGGAGCAATATTGAAAACTTTTAAGAAATATATAAGGCATTATTACTAAGGCTATAAGTTAAATTAAAATATAAGCTAGTCTGGTCTATACTACGCACCCAACGGGATTTGAATCCGTGCCTCTTAGACGTATTTCAAGAGGCACTGGTTCAAACTGGTTTTCTTTCCTAACTGTGTATTAACGCTCAAAAAAAATAGTATTTCTATTAAGTCTGCTCTACATTATTAAACCCCTGACTAATCATATTATTTTTTATGTTACACACTTTTATTTCATCAATGATTTATTATGTCATTTCCTCAGTTCGTACTCGTTACGCAATATTGCATACCGTAGATCGGCCGTCCAACAAAGTGACGTTTTACACAGCAAAATATGATAAAAATCTACCCTCATTCCTATTAAGTAATGGCAATTTAAAGAAAATTAGTTGCCGTTACGCCGTTAAACAAAATACATGTTCGAGAATATTTTATACTAAAAATATATCTTTTATTATCGTATCGTACTATATAATAAACCTAATGAAGTCTGTCATGGTGCAGATGACAAACGTGGGACTGCAAGTCTGTTGGCTTGTCGGTTCAATTCCTACTCGAGGTAAAAATAAATATATTCTTTAATTACTTCGTTTCAGTAACGAAGGAAAAGCCCAACGTTCATTGGGATCCAAATTTCCCTCTGCCTACTTTAGAAAATAATATAAATCATATATATGAGCGAGTGAGCAGTGAGAAACTAAAAAATAAAATCAAATTAATATTATGCCGAGTATAGTTTATTTACAAACAGATTCGATAAATTATTTTTAATTATTGATAAAATAACATTATATTAAAGACTGAGGCCTGTCGTGGCGCAGGGCAGACTAAGCACGTGGCTAAAAGGTTGTGGGTTCAAGCTAACGCTCGAGGAAGTGAAATATATAATATATATATATATATATATATATATATATATATATATATATATATATATATATATATATATATATATATATATATATATATATATATATATATATATATATATATATATATATATATATATATATATATATATATATATATATATATATATAATATATATATATATATATATATATATATATATATATATATATATATATAATATATATATATATATATATATATAATATATATATATATATATATATATATATATATATAGCTTCACGCTGTATCCCGCACGAGGCAGGGTAGGCAGAGGGAACCCGGGAACCTAGTGTAAAGACACTCCGTTCCACTTCCGTTCCCCATATATATATTTCACTTCCATAATAAATTTTAGAATAGATAACTGTTGAACCAGTAATAATATATTTATATGGAAAATTAATAAAAGCACAGAAAGAAGTTTCTTGGCACTAGAGTCCCAAGTTCACCCAGCCTACCTTGCCAGGTGCGGGATAGAACGTGAAGCAATCACGCAAAACCAAATATAATATATCTATACTCAAAGTAATAAATTATCTATTTTTTTGGTTATGGTGTATTCCTTAAATAGCAGCGTACTTAAAGGGAAGTTGGAAATCTAGTTTTAAGACATCCCGTTCCTTATCTGAATTCTTCACTCACTCTCAGCTTCACACTATATCCTCCCGCACTTGTCAGGGTAGCAAAGGGAACTTGGGAACCTCGCGATAAGTCCTCTCCACTTCCGTTCCCTACTTTCCGCCGAAAGTTTATTGAATTCACTCCTTTCCACTCCTTTCCACTTCCGTTCCCTACTTTCCGCCGAAATTTTATTGAATTTATCAGTTCTTATAATACTAGGTTCCGGAATTCAACACAACGTAATTAGTTCGAGTGGACACTGGGAGACAGGGGTGTCTTTATTTAGTTATGGCTACCGAGCCAGCTAACGTAGACAATTAAAAAAATATATACGTACTACTTTTCAATGTAAATTAATTAAACTAAATTTAGGTTTATTTTTAAGTACACTAAGATTATTACTCTCTCTCTCTCTCTCAGCTACAACGGGTTGTATCCCGCACATGGCAGGGTAGGCAGAGGTAACTTGGACATCTAGTCTTAAGACACTCCGTTCCACTTCCATTCCCCACTTTTCACTGACTTTTGAGGTATTGCGTGTTGAGTAGCGGAACTCAATTTGCCGCGCTTAGTCTTTTTACAAGAGCGAAGAAATGAATATATTACATATTTGATTAGAAAATACCCGAACCCACAACCTGTTGTCTGTAGTCACACGCTTCTGCCGCTGTACCACGATAGGTCTCTAAGAATATTAAAAGATATATTTTTTTATAAATTTATATAGATCATAGTTTACTTTACGCACACACATTCTCTACCACTGGAGTGGTCCATTTTGAAAAGTAATAAATATAGTCAAATGGTCGTTATAGTTTACGCTGGCGCAAAATAACAGGCTTCTATTATGAAGCGTGATAGCGATCTCCTTTACGAGAAGGAGCAACGACCCAAGTTGTGTGTTTGTAAAATACTAGCAACCTTCTCTGATTTTGTTCAGATTATTTATAAAAACGGCAAATATTTACAAAAGCAATATGTTGTATGGCATCTTTCTTGAGCATTTTATTTGTTTTGTTTTTTAGCTTTTGTCGTAAAGAACCCTAAAGAAGACGTTGAAAACATTCATTTCTTTAAATACATAAAACAATGTTGTCGCTTCTTTGAACGTAGTTTCCTACAATTACATAAAGTTATAAGTTAATATGGCCTAAAAACTTAATTAAATTTTTCTTCGATACAGATTTTTCTTATGTTATCTATAGGCAATATTACAGTGAAATCTAATATCGAATAAAAATTGTATCTTCAAATGAATGCCTTAATTACTGATAAAATATTTAAAAAATAAGTATTCCATCAAAAAAGATATACCACAATATAATATTAATTTACAATACATCTTAATGGGTCTTTGTTAAGTCTCATAATACAGTGATCTATGATTTACTTTGTACCGAGAGTACTTAAACTGCTTGCAATGTTTTGTCTACTCCAGGGGTTTCCAAACATAAAACTCAAGGTTCATTATTTAAAAGTGAAAATATTTATTTTCTAGCAAAAAAAATAATTAATTTAATTTAAATTTAGTGAATTGAAGTTAGAATTTTTAAACATAATATTTAGAAAGACGTGGGATAACTGTACAAGATTGATACTGTAATCGATTTCTATATAAAAAAATATTTATATATTATTCAAGATCCTGCAACCACTCACGAGTAATAAGAAAAGGTAAATATATTTAATGTTAAAAAAAACATTAAATATTAAATGTTTCCATTTCTTCGCTCTGGTAACAAAGCAAAACACTGCGTCGAGTTCCACCACTCAACACGCAATACCTCAAATCCGGTGGAAAGTGGGGAACGGAAGTGGAACGGAGTGTCTTAACACTAGATTCCCAAGTTCCCTCTGCCTACCCTACCATGTGCGGGATACGGTGTGAAGCTGAGTAGTAGAGCAGAGTTAAGAAAAGCAGAACTGTACATAAATGGGATAAACTATGTGAATGAATGTGATGAATGTGAATTCCATACAAATTTGACGTAATGAACTCTTCATTTACTCGCTTTGAGTTAGTTAAGCTACGCCACTTATAATACGGAAAGTATTTTCACAATGTCTGTCGTGATATGTGGACGCTGCTATGAAGAAAAGAAAATATATACAATTTTTCTTGAGCGAGGCTGTCATGGCGGGCGGACAGAAACATGAGACTATAAACTTGTCGGTTGTGGGTTTGATTCCCACTTTTGGGACATATTTATTCAATATTTATAATTCCTTGCTCTGTTAACTAGGCAAATGTCGCAGCATTGACTTTCGTCACTTAACACAATGCCTTAATACGCAAGAAAACGGGTAACGGAAGTGGGGTGAAATATTTTTAGGTATAGAGTGTCTTAACACAAGGTTCCCGGGTTCCCTCTGCCTACCAGTACTGTGCTACGTGTAGAATAATATAATTTTCTTTGCAAACAAATTTAATTATATTAATTATTAGAAATTTCAAAACAATTATCACACAAATTGGTAATGTCTGACATACGCGACAAAGTTGCTGACAATGTGTACATTATCAGTTCTTGGTAGAGCGGTGTAAAGGGCTTGAATAACGCCAGCTAGCTGATACAAGCTTCGCTGAACTCTATCAAACTTCTATTACTGAGAAACTCTTCGTTTTGAGATCGTAAGCTTTTAGTTAATGATATATTTTTTTGTATTTAATTACATGAGTATATAATAAAAACGCTGGTCATGAAAGAAATAAAGCCATACAGCTATCCCATCTCTTACTTTTATGTAGAGACGACAATAGAGAAGAAATAATAGTATTGAATATGAAAATATCTTTAATTTTTACTGCCCGTTGGCAACGATACCTACAGATTAAGCCACAAGGCAATAATATGCACTAAATGTAAGAAATATATGTCTTTAGGATCCGTATCCGAAAACTATAACAGACTCTTTTTACTAAAACTCCGTGTATGTCATTTCACCGATATTTATTTCTGTTGTGCGCACAACATTTTTAGGATATTTGGAAATAATGGTAAAGAACCCTCCGTGCTCATATCCGACTTGCATTTGGCATTGCATAGGGTACCTAGTGGTAAGACGCTCCCGCCAATTTGGGACAATATGTCACAAATTGAGTACAACTTGCGACAATATGAGCGGAGCGTTTACACTATATATATATATATATATATATATATATATATATATATATATATATATATATATATATATATATATATATATATATATATATATATATATATATATATATATATATATATGACATGACGTACGTTGAGTGGCGTAATTTAACGCCGCGTCTTGTCTAATGTTAGTAAGTATATACTTCTACTTATATAGAATAACGACATAAAGTAAAGATAATCTAAAATATCATCCATAGTTTATAAGAAACCAGTTCCATAAAAACAAAAAAAAAAACACAAATATTACGGGCAAACAATAAAACTAGAACGGGAACTAGACATCGGAAGTGGCGGCTCGCGGGCCGTTTACATCCGGTGACGGGTGGTCAAGTGTGCCACTACGTTATACATACATGTGATATAATGTGAATGACACATTTTTACTATGTAACTATTACTAGGATTTATAATTGTAGAGTAATGTTTCGATAGAATATTTATGTTAATATTTTTATAGTGAATAAATAAAACAGATTATTTTTTCCTATGCAGAGGTAGTATAGCAGGGTAGGCCTAGGTTTTTCCCACTTACTGCCGAAATCTCGAGGTAATGAGTGTTGGGTGGGGTAACTTAACGCCGCGTTTGTAATTACATAGCGAGGAAATAAGAATATTAAAGATTTCGCCTCGTGTGGAAGTCGAATCTAAAATTTATCACGTTGGTGCTTGGCCCCTGTAATGTGATTGGTCTCAATTTATTGTAATTTCTTCTAGTAAAAAAATATCTAACTATTATACTACTGTGTGCGTTATTAAATTACACTCACTCTCAGCTTCACGCTGTACCCCGCACATGGCAGGGTAGGTAGAGGGAACTTGGGTACCTAGTGTTAAGACACTCCGTTCCACTTCCGTTCCTCACTTTCCGCCAATCCGCCGCAATTTGATACACTTTATTAATATTTTATAAATAACATGATAACATAAACATTTTGTATATTAAACAACCCTAAGAAATAACTTTCAAATAAACTAATAAAATATATAAGTACATACCAAATTTAAACAAAATGCGTTACTAGCTGACTGAAAATTCTTCAAAATATCCTTTATATATTATTATGTAATAAGAAAATATATATTTTGCAATCACGTGAATATAAAATTTCGCCTCAGTCAAACACTAACTGTCAATTTTGGAACATTTTCTTGGAATGTCAATTTGGCGGGGAAATCACTTAGTGTTGTAACGTGCCAGTGTTTTCTTATAAGTGTACAGATTAAAAAAAATATAGCCTTCATTAATATTGGTTGCATATTTCATCTTTGATTCGATATGCCCTGCCACCTTATAGGACGGCAACGCTCCTGAAGCTCCTCTGGAGTTACTAAGGGCCGTGGCAACGGAGATCACTTACCACCAGGTGACCCGTACACTCGTCTGCAGTCTTTTCCAAAAAAAAAATCATATTTATTGAGAATTTCATAGCTGTCGGCCTATTGGCACATGTGACTATAACTGACAGGTTGTGGGTTCGATCCCCACTCGAGGAAATGAAATATTTAACATTTTCAATTTAAATATTTAATGTTTTTAATTCTTCGCTCTGGTTGAGTTCCGCCGCTCAACACGCAACGCCTCAAATTCGGCAGAAAGTGGGGAACGGGATACAGCGTGAAGCTGAGTGAGTGAAAATTTAATACTATCGTAAAATATATTTTAAAAAATAGTCAGGAAATATCTATAAGTTGTCTTCTCTCGGTGTACTATTTCGTATATAACTAGATAATTATTAATCCAAACTCAAAACGACCACTGGGAAGATCCCAGTAAATATAATCATTACACGCCGTACATACATACATACATACATACCATATATGTGTAGAAATGTAAAACAAATAAAAAAGTACTTATCCTTATAGTTTTATAATAAAAATACAGCAAATAGAACATTTTATCAATAAATAATTTACCTAAAGGTGTGGAACGGAAGTGGAATGTAGTGTCTTAACACTAGGTTCCCAAGTTCCCTCTGCCTACCCTGCCATATGCGGGATACAGCGTGAAGCTGAGAGAGTGAGAGTAATGTATATATTTATCGCTCTACACCTCATTTCTTTAATCGTACTTAATATAATTAAGTGCGAGATACAGCGTGATTTCTATTTAACTTGGCAATCATTGTCATAGTTATATTTTAAATAGAATAACTTGTACAAGATTGATAAGTGAACAGATGTTTACAAAAAGTTGTATTGTTTTAGTGACGAACCCTATATATCACTGTTACAACACATGTTGAGTTTCTTTTATTTAAGATGCCTTTTTAATGCTTTTTTTTATTTCCGTTAATTATTTGTTCATATAAAGAGTCTGGATTGCGTGTGGCGTAATTTAACGCTGCAATTTGGCTGTCTATGGAAAATATATAAAAAGTATTACAAATATAAACATTGACCGGAAAAATAATTACAATCTACTCCTCAATATACATAGTAGCATTGTAGTAGCTTCGTACGAATTAATAAATTTTCACCGGATTTATGGGACATTGTATGTTGAGTGGCGGAACTCAACGCCGCGCTTTGTTAATCAGAGAATATAGAGAGAGCCAGTATCGAACTGACAACCTCCGCATTAACACTGTTATACATGATGGCCTAGAAATGTAACAAGTAAAATCGCAAACACAAAACCCACTTCTCACAAAGTCGGTAACATCTAAATAAACTGTTACATCACGCCAATGAAGCCAATTGGTACGTATGACGCTTTTTAATTGAGCACAACGAGGCAAGTGACCTGCACAGATGAATATACACTTGCTGTGTACCCTCTTGCATTAGTTTAAAAGACTTCTTGACTTTATTTGTGATAACTTATAGAATGTTTGTTGATAGATTTTAATATTGTTATTTATTTTCTATATATTAATCTTAATATATTATGTGACAGCGTCTTTCTAGTTTTTTTCTTAAATGGAAAAGTTTAAATTGTTTGATAAATATGTGAGTCATGTGCGATTGGTTGTGGGTTCGATACCCACTTGAGGAAAAGGAAATATTTAATATTTTCGAATTTTAATATATAATGTTTTCATTTCTTCGCTCTGGTAATAAGGCAAAGCGCTGCGTTGAGTTCCAGCCACTTAATAAGCAAAGTTTCAAATTTGGCTGAGACTGGAGTACGGACGGTTGACAAGTTCTCTCTGCCTACCCTGCCATGTGCGGAATGCAGCGTGAAGCGGAAAAAAATATTTTATTGTTTTAAATATTATTTTTAGGTTTAATATTGTTAAAAAGCCACTGTGGTGTAATGGTAAGCGTCTGGCTGTAAGAACAATGATTCTACGTACGATGTCCAGACAGAGCAATGATTATACGAAAAAACTTCATCTTGCTCACTTAATACTTTAGTAAAGTGCGGCGTTGAGTTCCGCCACTAAACATATAATAAATGTAATTCAACTAAAATGCGAGAAATGGAAAGCTTCCTGAGTATAATGTGATTTTAACGCAGGAGCTTTTTCTTTACAAAACTTAAATAAAAATATACTTGAATTGAATTTAGCGTTGTGAATAAACAAACTCCATGGAATTATGCAAATTGTCAATAGAATGTCTCCTTCCGTGACTTAATTCCGGATAATTTATTCTGTATGCTTTACGACAAAACCGTAATAGGGTTAACGATTACAGTCCCGATATTGTTTAGATAATTTTATATTACTAGATTTTACCTGCGGCTTCGCCCGCTTGTTTAAATAATAACATATACGAGTATTGTAAGCGGGATACAGCGTAAAGCTGTTGTTACACCGATCGATTACAATGATCGACTTGCAGTTTGGTGTAAGCGTTTTAGTGTAAATTAAAAAAATAAAATGCCTAAGACTAATAATAACAAAATAAACAATAACATCTGAAATAAGCATTTTCTTTAAGTCACTAATATGAAAGGAAATATGTGTTTGTATTTGTTCTTAGAACGGAAGTCGAAGTACGACGTTTTCAACACCTAATAAATACAAAGTGACACAAATTGTATGAACTTCTCTATAGCTTTCAAGTGTGCAGTAAATTATTTACAATATTGCATAAGAAAAAATAATGGTAAGTTGTTAGTTAAGTGCTTAAAATACTTAAAAGGTTAAAAGAAACTGAAATTAGAGCTTTTTGAGAATTTCAATCCCCACTCTGGGAAATGATCTAAGAACTAGGCAAAACGCGGCGTTAGGTTTCGCCACTCAAAATACAATACCTCAGCGGCGAGTGGTTGAATGACGGTATTATCTTACCTGTAGGTTTTTAACTTCCTTAAGCCTATCCTGCCATCTGCGGCATACAGGGCGGGTGATCTCAGAATACTTGAGAGAATGTAATTCACATATGTAAAAACGTTTTGGAATCATTTATATATACATATATATGTAGTTCATACAGGGTAGCCGAAACTACCCGATTAAGAACTGATATTTTGTTCCTGGAGAAGTGTTCTTTTTATAAGAACGGAAAAAAAAAAATATTTTTTAAGTACTCGTATAATCTACTCAAATTAAGTTACGACCTATAAATAGTTAAAATATTTTAATAAAGTTAGGGAAAAACTTTTTATTGAAACAAGTACTTATTTGTCAATTATAATAAAATATCGCAGCAATATCAGTCAATTCTCTTTTGTTTATTCCTAACCACTCTGATAAATCCGAGTATTTTGTTTGTTTGTTTGAAAAAAAATATATTAAGAATGATTCCATCATTATATAATTACAAAATAATTTTGGATTCATTTAATTTCAAAATAAATCGGTCTGTTTTTATCTTCAAAATAAAATATAGAAAAGCACTTAATTAACATGGCAGTTAAACAATATTCTGTAAATGTCAATATTTCAAGTCACTAAATCCTCTTTACCTACTCCACAAAAAAGCGAGAGAAACAAGATAAGAACAAAAAACAAGAAAGAAATGTTCCGCCTTGAAAAAACCAGAACATGTGTTTCTATACTGGCCGTAATCAAAAACAGACTAATTTGCAATCTCCCCTACGACGTAAGATTATTTTTAAAGTCAGAAGATTGACCTATTTTATAATTATTTTAGGTATAAAAAGCAAAGAAAAATCATTATCATATAGTATATATGCCTTGAGACAGGAAGTCCCGGAACTTCACTGACGTATCTGAACGTCGCACTCTGTAAATTATACATACATATGCAAATACATTTTTTTTTAGCTTCTGAGCGACAGGTTCTGGGTTCGATCCCCGGTCGAGGAAATTAAATATTTAATACGCGGCGTTGAGTTCCGCCACTCAACACGCAATGCCTCAAATTCGGCAGAAAGTGGGGAACGGAAGTGGAACGGAGTGTCTTAACACTAGGTTCCCGGGTTCCCTCTGCCTACCCTGCCTCGTGCGGAATACAGCGTGAAGCTAAAAAAATATATATTTAATGTTTCCATTTCCTCGCTCCGATAACGAATAATACGAATAGATAGCCGGAGTGTTTATATGAAAATTAGAAATTCTTAACTCTAGGCTCCTAGATTCAATTTTGCTACGCTATGTCCAGGACATATCAGTATTCCGTTTTTTTATTAGATACAATTGATTTAGAATTTTTACACTTTTTGGCGAAAGCTTAATATTATAAAGCTTTATCGGTAAATTTTCAGTAAAAAGTTACTAAAATATGTAATTCATTGATAAATCTGTTACGTGGTCAAAAGTAAACAAAAGCACGTACAGTTGTTTACTCGCTCGGTTAAACGATAGTTCTTGGTAGGGGGGAACGAAAATATTGCTCCAAGGAATCGTTGGGTGCGCCCACATGTTGAATAGAGATGGCTGATTATTGTTTAAGATTTATCGATGATTACAAGTATCGATAAATATATTGATTAAATATAGTGATGTGATGTTTCTGTTTTATATTTTTTTGGATGAATTATTTAATTGTAATAATTAATATATTACAGATGTTTTTGTATAGAGAAATGTGGGAAACATATTCATTATAAGTCTAGTTCCCAACGTTTGTTAGTCAATCTGATAATATTTGTATATAATGGAGTACAAAATAATCATTTTCCGATAATAAGGAAGATTATATTTAAATAGCAATTAACAATGGGCTGGAGACTTGAGATCGAAAATATATGGATAGAGAGAAGAAATAACCAAAAAAATAAATGAAATACTTATACAAGTTAAATATGTGCACATATTAGTAGAATAACTAAATAATTACCTACAAGTGCCATCATCATTCAATATAATAATTAATAAAATGCTGATACAATAAAATTCGATACGCCATCACGATCATCTCTACTCCACATCTCCCGTCTTAAGGAGCGCTAGTTACAGTGTAGCCGGCGCGCGCGCATCCCGTCCCAAACCAAAAATACCACACCGGGCCGCCTATGTACACTTGAAAACATAAAAAAATTATATGCAAAATTGAATTAAATATTAGAGTGGCTTATGATTTTTATATTTTTTTATATTGATTTTTATATTTTTTCTGTGGCTTAACAAATATATATGTGCAGTGCAATATTAAGTGCTAAACATTCAGATGTGACAATGTCCCCTACCGCCATTGGCGGTGATCTACCTCAGTGGTGTGGCAAGACGGAGAGTTGCCCACAAGCTCTTCTAGGCTGGCTCTACCTAACCCACGATCAGAACGATCAGGTATATAAGTAAATTCATATAATACTCCAATACAGGCAAGTTTATTTTTAGTTTTTATAACGCGAACAGCAAGTGGTATTATTGTCATACAACGTGCTCGTGTATTTAATGTTACTATACGACTTTCTTATATAATATCTGGGTAGAACTCTTTCAGCTTTTAAGCTCAAACTCAAAATATTAGCTACACGCATATGGAAGGGTAAGCAGAGGGAACTTGGGAACCTAGTGTTAAGACATTCTGTTACATTTCTTACTTTCTGCCACATTAGAGGCGTGGCGTGTAGAGTGCCGGAGCTAAACGCCGCTTTGAATTGTTACCAGAGAGAATAAATGTAATATATTAAATATTTCATCTCTACGATTGGGTATCGAACCCACAACCTGCGGCGTTTACAGCCTCACACTTGTGCCTCCACGCTACATATCTCTAAATATATTTATTCAAAATATAATATTATATACATTTGTGTATGCTAAATTTCGATAAAGAATTCATCTCACGCAGACGGAATTACTTAAATACTACGCACTAACTACTAAGAGAGGTACCCTTAAGGGAACCTTACCTGAAATAATAAGTTTTTTTTTATTTCAAGTCTCAAATCTTCCCAAAATCTAAGTAATACTATACTAGTATTAAAATTTTAAATTAAACATATATGTAAAAAGCTCACGAACGTGATTCGTAGTATGTACTGTGTTTGATTGGCGCGAGTCAATGAACATTTTTAACTTTTAAATTAAAACTTGTGGCAGAAGCAACATCTGTTTGAAGAATCTTGAATTTTTTTAAATGGTTATTCAGCTTCACCCTGTATCACGCACGTGGCAGGCTAATCAGAGGGAGTTTGAGAACTTAGTGTTAAGACACTCCCTATCGTTCCACTCTTTCCGCTAAATTTGTGGCATTGTGTATTGAATGCGGAACTCAACGCCGCGCGTAGCCTTGTTATCAAAGCCAATTAAAATATTAAATATTTTATTTCCTCGAGTGGGAATCGAACCCACAATATATCGCGTTTATAGTCATACGGTTGTGCATATGCGCCACGATAGGCCTTTCCTATTTTTTTTTTAAACGTAGTATTTATCAAATGATAAATTATATTTATTATTTTTTTATTATTTATTCGCCATAGATTATAAAAAATATATAATATATCTTTTAGAATTTACAAAATATTCTTGCCCCTCAAGTTTAGGTAGCTCTATTAAAAACAAAATTCGTTTCTTAATTAATAGTGTTGGCATGTGTACGAACATATTTACATCAAGCCAATAGCGTAGATGCTGACCTCCTTCGTGTCAAATTCATTTAGTAAAATAATTGAATATACTATCGTATGATCCAAATAGTTAATTTATCGTATTGTTTATTAGTTTGTTGAAAAGTGTATTGATGGCTTAAAATAATGAATATATTGTTGAAGCCTGCCTTGGCGCAGAAGTACAACTGAGTCACTGTAAACGCGACGACAGGTTGTGGGGTCGATCCCCACTCGAGGAAATTTAAAATTTTTATGCTCTCCCTTGATAATACGGCAAAAGCATTCTTATATTCCGCCACTCAACTCTCTCTGCCTCGCCTGCCACGTTCAGGAATAGCTTGAAGTTAACAAATAAAGAATTAAATCCTGTCAAGTATTAGAAAGTTTAAAATATACATATACATATTACAACAACAACAACGCTTTTTAGGTAACAATAAATATTAGCTTTTGTCATAAGGAAATTTCAGCGACATTTTCGAATTGTAACACGTTTTATAATGAAAAAGGCATTTTTTTATAACTAATATTAGGTATACCTAATATTAGTTAAAAAAATACCTTAATGCAAAGATATTTCATGTATTTTTTAATATATTAATATTATCTTCTTTGCAATAATGACAATTGGATATAGTAAATACTGTAATATAATGGATTCTGTTAAGTTAGGTCTAAATAAATAAAGCTTTAATATATGAAAATACATACGATTTCACTATTTTAGTTATCTATAGGCAAAGGAAATATATATATAGGAACTAAGTGTTAACAAATTCCGTTAGCATTATGACACTTCCGTTTCCTATTTTCCATTGCGTGTTGAGTGGCAGAACTTAACACCGCGTATTGCCTTGTACCAGAGCGAAGAAAATGAAAACAATATTAAACATTTCATTTCCTCGAGAGAGGATCGAACCCACAACCCATCGGTTACAGTCACACGTTTGTGCCGCTGCGCCACGACAGGCCTCAATTTTTTGTACGTTTTTAAAATTAATATTTCTCACATCCGTTTCGTGGCGTTTTTTTTTTACTAAAATTGTAATATCACACACCCATCATAGCAACGCAAAGAACAAGTGATGTAAACCATACAGGTATTCTAAAATTACCATTACGAGTAACTTCCCGATGTGAAACACGTGTAGCTGCTCCCGTCGACGATATGCAGTTAACTTAACATTTCCTTTACTTGTGATTATTGCAGTTTAAACCAAATATCGGTATCTATGGTTATAATTAATATATCTATGGTTATAATTAATCTGTAACTGGTCACTGCCTGTACATGGAAGATATATTTAAAAAAAATCTTATATTAATTAATAATGTAGTAAGGCCCGAAATGGTGATTTTATTTTTTTTTGTCTGTTTGTCTGTGCGTTTGTTTGTACGCGCTTATCTCATAAACTTTACTGCAATGTTTTGACCATGTTCCTTCAACATTTAGTGTTGGTTTTATTGAGATTTTCAATTAAAAAAAAATTCTTCAGCTAAAATAAAAAATTCTTCAGCTAAAATTAAAAGTCTTAAAAGTAATAATGCTATATGAAAAAGAAAATAACTTAGATTAGTAAAATAGTAATGTAATTCAAACGGCCAAAGCTGCGGGCTGGATGGCTAGTAATATAATAAATGGTAAAGTTGGTGAGAATGAATGTTTGTTTCATTTTCACGTTGAAACTACTAAATTGAGGCCTGTCGTGGCGCAGCGGCACAAGCGTGTGATTGTAACCGACAGGTTTTGGGTTCGATCCCCAGTCGAGGAAATGAAATATTTAATATTTTCAATTTAAATATGTAATGTTTCATTTGTTCGCTCTGGTAATAAGGCAAAGCGCGGCGTTGAGTCCCGCCACTCAACACACAATGCCTCAAATTCGGCGGAAAGTGAAGAACGAAAGTGGAACGGGGTGTCTTAACACTAGGTTCCCGGGTTCCCTCTGCCTACCCTGACTCGTACGGGATACAGCGTGAAGCTAAAAAAAATTTTGAGAAATTTTTGAGATTTTGTATTCAAAATCATATCTTCATTATAAAACGAAAATGATGCTGATTAGATTAGTGTTAAGCGGGTCGTTAATATTATTATGTAGCTGATCTCACAGTGTACGTAATATATTCTCCAGAGCCGTCTATGTTTATTTGTCATATGAAGATTATTAATTTGGGAAACGAAATACTAGAGGCATGTCGTGCCGCAAGCGCGAAAGCGTGTGACTGTGTGACGGAAGGTTGCCGGTTCGATCTCAACTTGAGTAAATGATATATTTAATATTTTTATTTATTAACTCTGGTAACAACGGTAGAATCCTAATGGACACAGTGTGACAAGGAACCTTGGGAACCTAGGGTTTAGCCCTAGGTTCCCAAGTTCCCTCTGACTGCTCTGCCATATGCAGGATACAACGTTAAGCTATAAAAATATACTTATACGTAAGCCAGAGTAAACTACTGCCATAACGACAAAAGCCCCTCACTAGTGACGTGTCCAAACATAAACATTCCAAATGAAGTGCGGTGTCGAATTTAAAAGCAAGCACCTAAATGAGTATTTACGGTATCAGGAATCAAAGGCAGGCTTCTAGTACGGACGTTGTAGTTATAATCTTATAATGAAACTTGAAACGAATGTTAGATTAAGTAATATTGTTAAGTTTAATATGGTATAAACCTTACAAATTTATATTACACACTACTTACATAAAAGTGGGGAACGGAAGAGGAACGGAATGTCTTAACCCTAGGTTCCCAAGTTCCCTCTACCTACCCTGTCATGTGCGGGATACTGCGTGAAGCTGAGAGAGAGTATTAATATGGTATATTCATGTTGAGTTCCGATCAAATTCGGTGTAAAGTGGGGAGCGGAACTGAGTGTTCTTAACACTAGATTCCCAGGCTCCCTCTGCCTACCCTGCCATGTGCGGGATAAAGCGTGAAGCAGATATTTCTTAATTCATCGTCACATATTTTAACAATTTGACTTTGAAAGAACATTATAATAGAAACATCAAGTCTCGTTATGATATAAATAAAGAACTGAACTGAAATAAAATATTTTTATAGACATCCCGCACAGTATCATATTTTTTTCTTACTTGCACTTCCATAAAAAATATCGTATCGATATACGACTAGCATATAGTCAAAGAGGCTATGAATAACAGACAAATGGGTCGTATAAGTTCTGTTTTTCTCATTTAGCTATGGAAGACTAAAGTTTAAAAGAAAAGTACTTAAGGATATTTTTAAACTTTACAGCCAAATAACCTGGAATTAATAATTATTATAGCAGATGATACAAAGTTGTCAATATCAAACTTCTTTGGTTTGTATTTTTGATGATGGTTTTCTTTGACGGTTTTCTGGCTGAGCTTAAGTTTTTATACGATTTAAAATTAGTATTTTTTTTTTACTTTCGGTTAAAATCTCAAAGTAATCCCCATTTAAACGAATAAAGAGTAAGCTTTAAAGACAATGAGGTGTTTTACGATTCAATGGACCTAAAATAAACATTCCAAATGGACAATAACGTTTCTTAATGTATGATTGTTTAAGAGAAGCTATATAAAGAACTTTATTACTCTTAAATACACTAGACGAAAGGAGGGAACTCGTTTTATACATACACATATTATAAAGGTTGTTGGTTTCATGATTATTGGCAAATATTTTTTTTTTAGCTTTTTCAATGCTTGAGCAATCAAAAGGATTGTCGAAGATGTCTAATAAACTTTTATTTAAAATGATAAAGAGATAAAGGCAATTGTGGCAAGTCTTGGAGAAGGAGAACAAATTCGATTCCAACTCGATGAAAATATTTAATTATTATTTAATAATATTGTATTCAAGCTCTGGTAACAAGGCAAAGCGCGGCGTTGAGTTACGCTACGAGAGTACGGAACAAGGTTCCTGGTATCTCTTATACTCAAGTTATTAGGGGAGATAGCGTAAATTTACAAAAAAAAATATGAAATCTGTCAATTTGTATTAATATAAGAAATAAACTAATTTTATATTTAGTATTTGTCATCATCAAATTAATTGATTGTCTTGAAAACTGTACAAAGAATAGAGAACGGATGCTTTGACACTAAGTTCTCTCTGGTAAGTTACACTTAGGTTATCATATATATTTCTTTTTTTCAGTTTTCAATTCCTCTTACTTTTACAGCAATGTTGCATGTATTTGTATTCCTTCCACAAACAATATGCAACCTTCATTTTGTTTCCAAAAATCTAATGAAATTTATGCTTGTTTTCACATTTTAAATTATATTTTTAAAAATAAATAAAAAACGCTATTAAAAAGATGAACGAGTCAGTTGCGGGACGGGACTTTACAGGGGCGCCCACGATGTTAGTAATGTTTTTCAACGTCTAAAGCCCGAGCATATGGTGATACTATTCATGTTATGACGTTATTTTATTTGTTTAATGTAAGGAATTATCTTGTGGTAGTGGTGTGACTATGAACGTGACAAGTTAGGGGTTTGATTCTCACTCGTGGCTATAAAATATGTAATATTTTCTGATTAATATTTAAAAATATATATTTTTTCGCTCTGATAACAATCATTGATAAGCCGCGGCGTTGAATTCCGGCACTCAACATGTCTTAAATTCGGCGCAATCTGGAGAACGGAACGGCGGACGTATCTTAATACTAGACTCCCAAATTCCCTCTTCCTACCCTGCCAAGTGCGGGATACAGCGTGAAGCAAACAGTATGGTATTAGTCAAACATACTGTGCAGTACTACAATTGAAAAAAAAGCTAGCTTCTTATTATTGATGTTCATACATAATATCGATATACATAAAGTAGGATAAACTTGAGATCAATTGCATTATTTATTTCTTTAAAGTAAATTAACAGCTGAGATATTTGCAACATTTCTGTTTATTGCTTAGAACATACTGTTTTAGAATGGGGAGAAGAGTCACTATGAGGTATCCTACGTAAACTAAATAAAATGTCGTCAGGCTATCGTGGCTCAATGGAACACTAAGTTTATACTCGACATATATTTTAAATACAGACAAACAAAAATATACATTAAAAATGCTCCAAAAGCTCTCTGATATATTCATCTGCCTAATACATTATTAGTTAACGCTGTAACCGCACTTTTATTGTCAAAAATCTGCCTCTATGTAAATAAACATTATAGAAATAAATAAATTGAAAGATTTCCTCCACTACCAAAGGATTTCTTTCCCCACAAAACAGCACTGAACGTTATTTCTGGAAAAAACAACAAACATCGATAATCTAGATTTATAAGATACAACTGGAAAACGTCAAGGCGTACGTTCCCACGTAATTAGTGTCGTTTGGAAAGAATTACGCCGTAAAAATTGGTAATGGAACACGTAAATACGTTTTTTGTGACACATCTAGTGACTAGGTGCTAGTAAATGTACTTATACATATTAAATTGTACATACAAATACTTTTATTATCAAAGAGAAAACTTAAACATTTTTAAGCATAAGTTTTTTTTTTTTTTAGCTTCACGCTGTATCCCGCACTAGGCAGGGTAGGCAGAGGGAACGGAAGTGAAACCTAGTGTTAGGACACTCCGTTTCACTTCCGTTCCCCACTTTCCGCCGAATTTTGAGGCATTGCGTGTTGAGTGGCGGAACTCAACGCCGCGCTTTGCCTTATTACCAGAGCGAAGAAATGAAACATTAAATATTAAATTGAAAATATTAAATATTTCATTTCCTCGACTGGGGATCGAACCCAGAACCTGTCGGTTACAGTTACACTCTTGTGCCGCTGCGCCACGACAGGCCTCATAAGCATAAGTTAATATTAAAAATATTGCTATTATTGTTTCATATACAATCACAAGTTTTCTTTTGATCGAGAATTAAATATAATTTTCTTTGGAGATATTCTGTGAATATATATAATATATTATTGGTTACAATCAACAACTTATCTATTACAAATTAATTATATTTCTGTAAATGATCACGCTCACTGTCTGTACTTGGAAGATATATTAAAAAAATCTAAAAAGGGACGTTTATTTAGGGGCCCAAAATGGTGATTTTTTTGTCTATTTTGTCTGTACGCACTAATGTCAGAAACGGCTAGGCAAATTTAAATTCAGTTTTCATTTCATATATACTGTATTATAAATTTGGCAAGTTAATAGTCTTCAACTTAGTGTTTGTTTTATTTAAATTGGTTAATAAATCCAGATGTAGCGTAAATTTGAAATATTAAGTTTGGCAAAATTGATACAAAATTGTTATTCAATTAACTGAATGTAGTTTGCCTAGAGGCCTGTCGTGGCGCAGCGGCACAAGCGTGTGACTGTAACCGATAGGTTCTGGGTTCGATCCCCAGTTGAGGAAAGGAAATTTTTAATACTTTTAATTTAAATATTTAATGTTTCATTTCTTCGCTCTGGTAATAAGGCAAAACACAGCGTTGAGTTGCGCCACTAAATACACAATGCCTCAAATTCGGCGGAAAGTGGGAATAGAAGTGGAACGGAGTATCTTAACACTAAGTTCTCGGGTTCCCTCTGCCTACCCTGCCTCTTGCGGGATACAGCGTGAATGTAGTTTTCAATATTGTATTAAAAGTGATAATGTTAACATAACAAGAAAGTAAATGAATTAATATTAATATAAAATTTATGCTGTTTTTTATATTATTCTCTACATAAAAATATTATGAACTTCATAATGTTCATAGTTTTGGTAGCGTTTTTAAGTTAAACCTTTAAGAAGTCAAAATTGGCTCTTAGTGATTTAAAATGTATGTCTCTTCGGCGATAGAAAAAAAGATTGTTTCATATTTCTTGTCACTGCTTGACGTCGGATTACTGCAAAGTGTTCGAAACGTTGAGTTTCTGATTTGCCTTATTACCACAGCGAAGAAATGAAAACAGTAAATATTTAATTTATAATTATTACATATTTCATTTCCTCGAGTGGTGATCGAACCCACAACCTGTCGCTTACAGTGACACCATACAGGCCCCCATATTACCTAGTACACCAGATAAATTCTCTTAAACAGTTTTAAAACGTGTAACAATGTTAAAAATTAAAAATCTTTACACTATATTAATTTTAATATTTGAAATATGACAGCTTAGTACGACGCCGGTTGAGTCAAGGCGTCAACGCACGCGTCCCAGAATTGGATCGAATTGGTTCTTAATTCGTTGAACAGATGCGCGCGCGCGTCCAATGGAAATGCGTCATTTGTAGCGATTTCGTTTATCTATTATCCCCCACATTGATTATTATAGTTTTTTTTGTTAATATAAAAATATTAAATTAATAGGTCATTCATCATCATTAGCTTCCTTTTGTATCCCAAACTTAGCTGGTTATAACACTTAGTTCCTGTTAAGATACTGTCGTTCCCAACTTTCCACCGGCATTGCATGTTGAGTGGCGGAACTTAACGCCGCGCTTTGTTGCCGCGTTGTTACCAGAGCGAAGAAATGAAATTTTTTAAATATTTCATTTTCTTTGAGCGGAGATCGAACCGACGACCGGTGTTTACAGTCACAAGCTTGTGCTGCTACGCCACGACAGGTTGTTAAATCGTGTTTTTATTATAGGGGCTATAAAGTGCTATATATTTATTTTATTGACATTATTTATTGGACAAGCTTTTGTTACTTTGCAAACAAAATTCATCTTTTATTTTTTTTTATTAATTTATAAATTATTTGAAATTTATTTAAATTTTTCTATTTAATTTTCTGTTTGTTTTTTTTTTTATTTATTTATATTTATTAATTTATTGCAGGAAAAAATAGTAAATCTGTATATATGTCACAGAACATGTCTAAGTTCATTTATAGACAAATAGAATATTTTTATAAATACGTATTTATTTTTGGTTGACTTTATCTTGTCATTACCGTACGAATAAATGAACATTTAAGCAAAATAATTAAGATATTCCAGTGGGCACCTCTCATCTAATGCACATATTTTAAAGAAATAAGTAGTCAGTAAGTAAATATTATAATAATAATGAATAAAAGATAGAAGATATGACAAAAGAGGTAGATGTGGAATGGCGGCCTTATCACTAAAAGCAATCTCTTACAGGCAACCATATGGACAAAGGATACATAATAAGAATGCAGAGAGGTGCAAGAAGGATTGAAATATATAAACTAATATGTAATAAATACAATAAAATATAATATATATTAAAAATATTTGATCATATATATGTACATATTCATAGAGATATTCAATCACACACACAAACAAACTACATACATGCATACATATGTATATACATACACATACATACACTTATTATAGTTTTTTTTTTTCTTTTTCTTTTTTTTTTCCTTTTATTTTTTTTTTCAGCTTCACGCTGTATCCCGCACTAGGCAGGGTAGGCAGGGGGAACGGAAGTGAAACCTAGTGTTATGACACTCCGTTCCACTTCCGTTCCCCACTTTCCGCCGAATTTGAGGCATTGCGTGTTGAGTGGCGGAACTCAACGCCGCGCTTTGCCTTATTACCAGAGCGAAGAAATGAAACATTAAATATTTAAATTGAAAATATTAAATATTTCATTTCCTCGACTGGGGATCGAACCCAGAACCTGTCGGTTACAGTCACACTCTTATGCCGCTGCGCCACGACAATCCTCGGCTACAGGCTACTACTTATTATAGTACAGTTCGTCAAACATTTCATTTCAAATATAAGTTATTAAGATGTCGTTTAAACATCCCAGTCGGCTGAGATGGTCTTACCCTAGAAGAATATAAGCAAATCCAGCTCAAATTTTCATTTATAAGTTTTCGAAAAACTATCTATAATATTTATGATTAGCGTCACGCTTTATCCCACGTGTGTGTTACACGCGGTAGGTAGATGTACCCTGGTACGTGTAGGTAGATGTACCCTCTCCGGTAGGGATCTGGAGACCTGGGCAACCTATGGACTAACTGGGAACTTTCAGAATTTCCGTGTTGCATAGTGGAACTTAACGCCGCGTTTATAGTTTATACTGCATTAACACGCAATTTTCAATTTCCAGTGGGTACCAGGATCAGTATGGGGGCCGTTACCGACGGCAGCGACAGGATCAACTCAGCAGGCAGACGACACGAGCTCGTTAGCAGAGCAGCTTGCTGCACTGTCACTGCGGCGCCCTCCCCGACCGCCGCCCCCGGCGTACATGTGTCACTTGTGCTTCAAGAAAGGACATTACATTGGAGATTGTCCCCAGGTAGGTTTTATAATGTTGGTTAACTTTATAAGGCCTGTAGCGCAGAGATACAAGCGTGTGACTGTAAAGCTGACAGGTTGTGGGTTCGATCCCCTTTCGAGGAAATGAAAATATTTAGTATTTTCTTGTTAAATAATTAATGTTTTAATTTCTTAGCTCTAGTATAAGGCAAAGCGCAGCGTTGGGTTCCGCCACTCTACACGCAAGGTTCCCAAGTTCCCTCTGCCTACCCTGCCATGTGCGGGATACAGCGTGAAGCTGAGAGAGAGAAATAATGATGTCTCTTAAAAGCAAGCGTCACAATGCCTTTGAATTCTTAAGATGAGATCATAAGTGAGAAACGTTTTCATATAAAAAAAAATAAACGTATGCCTCAGTTGGTCAGAGCGCTTGGACGGTTTCCAAGAGGCGCGGGTTCAAATCCTGCTTCGTTAAAACGTATATACGTCTTTAAATTAAGTATTTTTTTCCTTAGTGTGGAATAACACTTAAAAATAGTAAACATAAAAAATTATACATCAAAAATATTTATAACAATTTTTATTCTAACTAGAGCTATAAAAGGGTAATCATTGAAGGCTATAGAATTTGGCAAGTCAATATAAAATCTCCCTTGGTCCATAAATGTACAGCGTTTTCCTTGTTTACACCACATAACGCCGAAGGTGTGAGAGGATACACAAACATAAACTATTTGACGTTTTATATACATATTTGACGTTTTATAAACACAGAATTCAATGTCTAGTAACAACACGTAGTATTACTTTAGAATGAAATTAAAAGATAATAAAAAAAAATAATTAATCTAATTTTCGCGCGACTGGTTATGCCCTCGATTTCCCACTCAACGAAATGAAATATTCATTTTTTTCATTTATTCGCTCACGTACGAGACAATGCGCGGCGTTGAGTTCCACCCCTCAGTGCGGTCAAGTAGGAAACGAAACGAAATGTCACACACTCAGTTTTCAAGTTCCCTCCGTTACCCTGCCATGTGCGGGATACAGCGTGAAAAAAAAAACCATGTATGTATTTATAATATTCACGTATACTAATTTCTTATCACAAAAATGTTCTTAAGAAGACTAGTTCCGCTAGTAACTGGCGGGAGGCCAGATTTTTGTTCAAATTATTTATATATTTTCCTCTATACTGAGAAATTCATTAGAAGCTTGTGTCATGTTAATTGTAATCATCCATCAGAGAATAGAGATATTAACTTCAAGGGTAATTTGTATAGTATTAATGACACCAGCGCAGTATATGTGGCTAACAAGTCGAGCAGCTTTGGGACTCTTATTTCGACTCTAATTGTATGCGACGTAAAAATATGTCAATAAATATTTGACATTACAGTAGTAGTGGCTTCAAATTTCACTATGAGGAATGCTTTGTCAAAAATATTGATATATTTTTGGAAAAACCAAGCGAAAAATTATTACGCAGTCTTTTGATACGTGTCAGATCTGTGATATTATTTTGTATTATTATCATCACACTACGGGTCATGGGTTTGAATATTTTGATTTCTTTCACTTTGGTATCGAGGCAATACGCGGCGTTGAGTACCGCCACTCAATAGGCAATGCCTCCATAATTCGACAGTAAGTGGAGGGGAATGATATTGTGTTAACACTTTCGCGTTCTTTCGCCCTCCTTTTATAGCAGTCCTTGAAAGCTAAAAGGCCTGTCGTGGCGCAGCGGCACAAGAGTGTGACTGTAACCGACAGGTTCTGGGTTCGATCCCCAGTCGAGGAAATGAAATATTTAATATTTTCAATTTAAATATTTAATGTTTCATTTCTTCGCTCTGGTAATAAGGCAAAGCGCGGCGTTGAGTTCCGCCACTCAACACGCAATGCCTCAACGCAATGCCTCGGCGGAAAGTGGGGAACGGAAGTGGAACGGAGTGTCATAACACTAGGTTTCACTTCCGTTCCCTCTGCCTACCCTGCCTAGTGCAGGATACAGCGTGAAGCTGAGAGAGAGAGAGAGAAAGCTAAAAAATATGAATTAAAACTTACACGATAGGTATATTATAAAAACGTATAACAGTTACGTCACCTTTGGAAAAGAAATGAAATTACATTATTCTGTTTATTACCAAATACTGAAGCCTGTCGTAGCGCAGTGGCACAAGTTTGTGTGTAAACGAAAGGTTGTGGATTCAATCCCCACTCGATTGATAAGAAATATATTATGTTTTAAATATTTCATGTTTTCATTTCTTCGCTCTAGTAACCGGCGCGGCGTTGAGTTCCGCAGGTAAACATATAGATGTCTTAAATCTGGCAGAAAGTGGGGAACAAAATCAAGTGTCTCAACATTAGGTTCCCAAGTTCCCTCTGCCTACCATCCCATGTGGGATACAGTGTAAAACTGTAAAATAAATCAATAAAAAATTAAATCGAGAATATGAATAAAAATATTTATATATAACCTACTTGTTAATATAAAGACCCTTTTATTTTAAGATAACGTTATTGCTTGAACTCAAACTGTGCTTTGAATAGAAGCGTTGATTTGTCTTTGACTATTCATGTCGTCTAATTTATGAACGAGTCCCACAGCGAATATTACTTTGACATTACAATATTCCACTAATAAAATCACGAGACCTATTTATTTTATAGTTCTTGAGTAGATATTACAGATAATAAAATTAAAAAGGCATTTTATTTCTTAAATTACAACATGTGTGAAATTAAAGAAACATATTTTAAATATGTCTTCAACAATTTTTATATTCTAATTATTATATGCATAGATACACCTACATACATACATATACACGCACACACACACACATATATATATATATATATATATATATATATATATATATATATATATATATATACATATATATATATATATATATATAGTAGCAAATTTATCGAACTAATTATTTTAAATTGACGTAACTTTTTTATTTATCAGCCGATTTAAATGAAAAAAAAAAAACACTAAATGTTAAATAAAGACTGCCAAAATATAATAGTGAAAACTGCATTTAAATCTGGCAAAACGTTTCTGGGATAAGCGCGTACAAACGTACAAACGCACAGAAAAACCCTATTACATTAATCAAAGTCCCTAATAAGATATTTTTGAATATATACCTTATGTGCAGACAGCGATCAGTAGCAGACTTAACATAAGCATAGATGTAGATAGAGTCTACCTAGTATACGAGTATGTTCTCCGCTATGTAAAACATAAAACGATAAGCTATGAAATATGTGTTTTTTTGTCTTGACTTGCAAAAACGAGTGATATGATAATTTTAACTTTATATGTTATCCAGGCTATCTATATTTTATAAGATATAGCTTTTCCTAATTATATGTTTTGCATTCAGATAAGTGTACGTACATATCTTTAAGCTAAATTTGAGGCGTTGATATCGTGGCGCAGCGACACAAGCGTGTGATTGTAAACGACAGGTTGTGGGTTCGATCCCCACTCGAAGAAGTAGAATTTATTTTCTCCGTTTAAAAGGCAAATCGCGGCGTTGAGTTCAACCACTCAAACGCAATGCTTCAAGTTCGGCGGAAAGTGTCGTAACGGAGTGACTTAACATTAGGTTCCCAAGTTTCCTTCGCCTACCCTGCTATGAGCGGGAAACAGTGTGAAGTTGAGAAAGAGATTTGTAGTGATTATATCATCACAAATTCAAGATATGAATTTTGGTTCAGAAGCTTATCGAAATTAAATCAGCTCAGATATACGAGTAGATTAGAGCAATAGTTAATTTTATATGAAATTAGGCCAATAACTATAAATACAATTACGACGTCGCTCGTCGACGTAATATATATTATTAATTTAGATATAATATCTATACTTCTATACTAATATTATAGGCCTGAAAAGTGTTTTTGATTACGGGTTCTTATGATGATGAGTGATATTTCGAGAATAAAATTCCACGTTTTCCAGTAATTTTCCAGTAACTACTAGTTCGAGCTAATTTTTATTCAATTAGAAGAAGGCTTTTAGGCTGTTCGACATGACGTAGGCCTATTGAGGCCTGTCGTGGCGCAAGCGAGTGACTGTAAACGTGACGAGATGTGGATTCGAACCCCACTAGAGGAAATGAAATATTTAACGTTTTCCATTTTAATATTTAATGTTTTCATTTTTTTCTTGCATGACGTTGAGTTTCGTCACTAACTACGGAATGTCTCCAGGATGCCGCGGAAAGTCATCAATAGTAGTGTCTTATTGGGAATACTTACACTAGGTTCCTTATTTATTAATGACTATGATGATGAGTGATCATCCGGAAATCAAATTCAACGATTTGAATATAATTTTCCCAACCAGAAATAAGAAAACAGTAAAATATTATCGACATTTTAAATGTTACCATACTTAGGGAAGATAATTTGTATGAATCTTCCGCTATATAGCTGATTAAAGTATAAATAAATTGTAACAAGCTTATAAGAATTTTGATGTAGGTACTCGTAACTTGATAAGAACAGATTGCTTAGTGTTCAAAGCGCTTGGACGGTTTCCAAGTACGGGGTCAAATTTTTGAAGATAACGGTCCAAAAATTAATAAACAGTTACGTTAAATAAAAAAAAAAACATTTTCTATTTCCACAGGCCCGACCCAAAGGCGAAGGGTTAACACCGTACCAAGGCAAGAAACGGTGTTTCGGCGAGTACAAATGCCCTAAATGCAAGCGTAAATGGATGAGCGGTAATTCGTGGGCTAATAATGGCCAAGAATGCATCAAGTGCCGCATCAATGTGTTCCCACATAAACAGGTGATTTTATTTTCTTGTTCTTTAACTTTTTTAAATTCTGAAGTAATAAAACGATTGGAGTGCGGTTTTTGATAGGACAAAACATATTATATTAGTTTCTATCTGAGATATCTCTATTTGTTTTTCCAAAAGGGATTTTTTATTTATTAATTTATTATTCAATCAATGGCATTATGATAATTTCATAGACACAATATTAATATCAATTGTACGTATTATAATATTCATAACAAAGGCTTGGTTAAGTGAGCCTATCCTGCCATGTGCGGAATACAGCGTGAAGCGGAGTGAGAGTGAGTGAGTGGTTAAGCGTGTGAATGTTTTTTTTTATGGAAAAGACGGCAAACGAGCGTACGGGTCACCTGGTGGTAAATGATCACCATCGCCCACGGCCCTGTGTAACCAGAGGAGCTACAGGAGCGTTGCCGTCCTTTAAGGTGGAAGGGCACCGGGGCCCGGCATTACCTAATGCGAAACGCAGTGGCCAAAGCCACTACTTAACGCCGGTCTTAAATGCCGGGGGTGGTAACAATCCGGTCGAGTCTGCCCATGCGTGTTGCCATTACTGGCAACGTGACTCTACCACACGCACTTTAGTCGCCTCTTACGACACCATCAGTACCAGGGTGATCCTATTCTAAGCCGGAATCATAAGCCGGAATCACACTGTAAACGTACAGGTTCGATCCCCACTCGAGTAAACGATTTTATTTATATTTTCAGTTCAAAACGTGATGTTAAAAATCAGAATGGAACGGAGTATCTTAACACTAGGTTCCCAAGTTTCCTCTGACTGCTGAGAAAGAAATAAATAAATAGCTGTCTAAATTTTTTATTTATCATTTATTTTAATTGAGTCTCTTAAACAGTATTTAACTAAATGAGACAATAATTCTTGAAATGATTTATTATATTATTACAGAGGCCGCTAGAGAAACCCGACGGGTTGGATGTCAGCGATCAATCGAAGATACATCCACAGCATCTGTGCCAGAAGTGTCGTTCTCTAGGCTATTATTGCAGACGGGAATATTAAATGTACTATTATTAATTTTTATTTTGTTTTTTGTATTACTTAAGAGCACAAGAAATTTTATACAAAACATAGTTTTTTTTTACCAAATATTTTCCAAAGAATATCTTTTGTATTGAGATTTGTTTTTAATGTTACTTTTTCATTAATTATAGTGATTAATGGATTTTTAGATTACAAATATGTATACAGTAATTTCATTTAAAGCGATGTTATAAAAGCTATTGGAGAGTGACTGATCGATAGCAACTATTGATTGGGTATTGCCTTTAATTCTCATTTAGATATATATATATATATATATATATATATATATATATATATATATATATATATATATATATATATATATATATATATATATATATATATATATATTGAACTAATTATTATTGTTACTTATATATTACATAGAAGAGATGTAAAATGTATATTTCGAATTGAATATACCTATGCGTGTTTGCTACATTTTAAGATTCATTATAGTACTCCAAATGGCATTAAAGTTACTTATTTTTTTTATATGTATATTAGATATATTTTATGTTTGTATACCTACAAAGTAAGTTTTTAGTAATTTTTAACTCATTTTGAACAATTCGATATTACAATTATTAAATACTTTGACTACATTTTATTGGCAAAAATAAAATAAAAATCTCTATTTTTCTATATATTAAAGAAATCCCAGTAATATATCTAATAACTATCCACATTGTAAACTGTCGGTATATTTTATTATTTTGTCTGTATATGAGGCATTATTGCTAATATAATTAATAAAAAAAACAGATGTTTGACAATAACTTTTTTACTACTAATTGTAATTATCGTCTGTGTAGTTTGATTATCTATTTAATTTTTTATATTTTAAGATTGCCATAACCAACATAATTATGTAGATAGTAGATTAATAGCTCACATTGTAGCCAAAACAATCTTTTTCAAAATATATTTTTTTTATTTTGTAGTAAAATAGTGTTGAAAAAAGCTATTAATAAATCTATGCATTATTATATTGAATATTTATATTATGTGTTTTTGTGGAAGAAACACATAGTATATAAAAACACACTGATAACAAGCTTAGACTAGATTTTTATTAACAAATTAGACATAATAGTTTTATTACAATCAACGTAAGAATCAATCTAACATTTATTATAATTCAATTTAGAAGATAATATTCATAGAAAATTTTCTACAAATACCAAAAAAGAATCCAAATATAGGGATCCAGTGAATTCTTAATGTGCCAAAAACTATAAATTAATTATTTTTTTTTATAACAAAAAAATTACTAACATTATATTTATTATGCTTATTTTTTTAAATAAATTACAGCTAGGTTATTTATTATAGTTATTGCGTTAATATTCAATTTAATAATTATATTCAAGTAGAAATTGTTTAAATATAGTGTAATACTTCATTTATCTGTCTTAAGAATTATTTCAATACAGTAATGTAAGTGAATTGCTGAATCAAAGGTGCTTATCTTTAGAAACAAGCAGTATTTACTTTATAGCCCTGAAACACATGGAAATAGAATAAGTCATTTTTAAAATTTAATTAATTGTATCACCATTTGGAGCAAATTATGATTGTCATTATTTATAGACAAAAATAAAATGATTTTATTCCTCAGGTACACAATATATTAACAATTATAAATTTTATTTTGAAACAGCTTATGCTAGTTAATTTTAATTTCAAGATTGAATTGTAGGTAAAATAAAGTTCAAATTATTAATTTCCTTTTTGTACCAGTACATTTCAAAGTGTTACAAATGTGTAGAATTATATTTTTATTTCACAAATACCAATCAAATTTATAAAACTTTTTACTATCTATATAAAATTTATAGTTTTTAATTAATATTTTATGGAGTATTTGTATAAAGAATATTTTTATGAGGGAAAAATGTATTTTATATTTTAATTTTTTATCAAAATATGCTTTCACTGAAAGATGTAAAGTTAAAAAATAAGCACATTTTTTTAAATAAATTGAATTAATATACCACAATATTATTTTTAAAATTTGTTATATTTAAGAATAGAGTTTTAGTGTAACTTTTTAATTAACATATTTAGCTGAATTATGCTATGCCTTTGCCTATTATTGATGAACATATTATTTGTAATCTGTTACTTACTTAGTTGTATAAAATGTATGAGATTTATCAATTTATAAATAAAAATAATATAAGAAAACATTTAAATTTTTAATTATTTTTTATTTAAAATCATTACAAATATGGCTAAAATGAAGTGAATTACTAACTACTTTATGATATAAAATATACAATAAAAATCACTTACAACTAAATATAAAAATAGTTTTGAATTAATGAAGATATCCAGGTAGAACACGTAGTCTATGGGGTCTCTCAAAGGCGTTTTCGAATTCCCTTTGGAAAACGCCGTCATCACTTTTTAGCTCAAGCGAACGTTTCTCGAGTTTATGAAAATAATCTTCGCCATTATCAGCGATATTTTTGTTCAGACTTCTTCCATGTACGACCAAAACGCAGAGAATTAAAACAAAAAACGTGAGCTTTCCAAAAAAGTCCATTTTTCTACTTATTACTGTACGCAGTACTAAATCGTTTCAACGTTACAAAAAGAATAATATAACAATATCTGGATGCACTGCCTTTATATAATGGTAAGTCTTTATTTGTAAATCTCGTTACCATTATTGCGACGTTGTTTGCCTCATGTTAGCGTGTGATTATTGAAAATAATATGTTTTCTTGAATTTATTTAGAGCGTTCGATCTAATTTAATTCCGCATTTCCAGCATCTTACAATATACATATGTTATTAAGTTTAGATATTATGTTTGTTTGTCCACCGCCGTTTGCGTCAAGTAATGACGCATGATGTTATTTAAAGTTTAATAAATATATCTTTGTTAAAAACTGTATGTATTGCTTGAATCTTTACATACATATGTAAAAATTCGTGCAATATCGAATATTTTTTAGCAATCGATACAACGAAACTTTACATAAGTGAAAGACCATATTTCAGTAGCAAATATATAAATATATACAATGTTTTAGGCGAGCTGATGACCTACATTCGTGCCTATTATATTAATAAAAATAAGAAATCATTTATTTGTTTGCAAACTCAGTTGATAATCTACATATTTTAAGTTACTATCGAAGTACAGTACTTGTAATTCCTAAACTTTTCTTTCTTCCTAAAAATTTTTAAACTATCTTTCACGACACTTTTAGCTATAGTTTAGTGGTGTGCGTATGGTTCTCTGTCAATCTCTGTCTCTCTTTCAAAGAAATCAAGCTAATTATTTTCGTTTTGTCTTTCTATTTTGCTTTGGGCAGTGTATTGTTATTTTTGGTTTTCTTAAGTTTATACAGATTTTTTGTACATAATAAATAATAATTAAATGTTGTGTTATTTCATTAACAATTATAATTTTTACTACAATTGGACTGATTAAGTTTATATTACATTATATTTGTTAATAATAATAGAAAATTTTATAACTTAAAAGATGAAGAGATAAAAATATTACAATTCCTTCACTAATTAATCTAAAGAAACTTCGTTCCAAACGGGTGTCCCTTGACACCTCTTTATATTTATTTAATGGCGTATTTTTAGTGTTAGGACTCTCCGTTCTCATTTTCTGCATTTTAATTAGAGTAATATTTTTTTAAACTATCTTATACGTCATAGTATTCATCTAGTCATCTATTAACATTGTAAATATTTTTTGTTCGGTCCCTATTCGAAGAAATCAAATATTAAATATTTTTAATATAAACGTGGGCAACGGAATGGAGTATCTTAATACTAGGTTCCCAAGTTTTCTCTGCCTATCCTATGCCTGAAGTTAACAAAAATCAAATATATTATTCTTGTTTTATGTTAATTGTTGACAAAAAATGTTGCATTGTAGAAAATTTAGTTAAGTGCGCCACGTGAAGCAGCAGGTGTTCATACAGTAATGCTATAGAGTATTGTAGATCCAGAAAAAGCCAGAGTAGAATAGTTTAGAGTCTAGATTATCGTAGTTGACTCACAATTGCCACTTTTACGTTCAAAATATCGAAGAATTTTTATAAATATTACGCTATTTTCGGAGCTATTTTTGCTTAATATTAGTCCCGATCTTTATAAATAAGCATGTTATGCAGATTAAAATTCTTTACGCATTATGAATCAAATAAAATTTTTAGAAAATAAGTTCAGAATATACATTCAGTCAGTTTCTTTCTGAAACCTGTTAAAGCGAAGGGGTACGAGTATGTAAACGCTGTGAATTCGATCTTTACACGAGGAAATTAAATGTTTCACATTTTCAAATTTAATATTGTTTTCATTTCGTCGCTCTGGTAACAAGGTTATTTCCGCCAATCAACACGAAATGCCTCAAATT